>JAJAGP010007904.1:0-10587 GCA_025084515.1 Ancistrus triradiatus
AAAGTTATAGTCCTGTAGAGATTTCTACAAGATGGCTACAGTCCAACAGAGATTCCTACAATAACGCCACAGTCCAACAGATATTCCTACAAGATGGCTATAGTCCAATAAACATTCCTAGAAGATGACTATGGTCCAACAGAGATTCCTACAAGATGGGTACAGTCCAATGGAGATTCCTACAAGATGGCTACGATTCAATAGAGATTCCTGCACAAAGGCCCTTTCTACAAGAATGCCATAGATATTTCAGTAGATATTTCATTAAGAAGGCTACAGTAGAGATTAGGTACAGTCCAGTTGAGATTTCTACAAGATGGCTACAGTATAGAACAGATTCCTATAGATTTCTACAAGAATGCTACAGTCCAGCTGAGGTTTGTACAAGATCTCTACAGTACACTATACATTTCTACAACACAGCTACAGCCCAGTAGACATTTCTACAAAAATGCTGTAGATATTTCTTCAAGGAGGCTAGAGTCTAACAGAGATTCCAACAAGATGGCTACAGTTCAACAGAGATTCCTACCACATCTACAGTCTGACAGAGATTCCCACAATGGCCACAGTCCAATAGAGATACCTATGTAACAACTACAGTCCAGCAGAGATTAATCCAAGCAGGCTACAGCCCAAAAGAGTTTCCTACAAGATAGCTACAGCCCAACAGCATCCTTCATGATGTCCATAGTTCAGTAGACATTCCTACAAGGCAAGTACAGTCCAACAGAGATTCCTACAAGATGGCTATGGTCCAATAGAGAGATTTCCTGGCCACAATCCACTAAAGAGATACCTACAATATGGCTAAAGTCCACTACAAATTTATACAACACAGCTACAGCCCAGTAGAGATTTCTACAAGAATGCCTTTGGTCTTCTAGATATTTCTTCAAGGAGGCTAGAGTCCAATGAGATTCCAACATGACAGCTACAATAGAACAGAGATTCCTTCAAGATAACTATGGTCCAATAGAGATTCCTACAAGATGGCTATGGTCCAGTAGAGATTCCCGCACAAAGGCCTGTCCTTCAGAGATTTCTACCAGAAGGCTACAGTTCACTACATATTTCTATAACACAGCCACAGCCCAACAGACATCTCTACAAGAACGCCATAGTTCAGTAGGTATTTCTTTAAGGTGGCTACATTAAAGATTTCTACAAGAAAGGTGCAATCCAGTAGAGATTTTTACAAGATGGCTACAGTATAGTATAGATTCCTATAAGAGGTTCCAACAAAAAAGGAACTGTCCCATAGAGACTCTTACAAGAAGGCTGCAGTCCAGCATAGATTGCTACAAAAAGCTACAGTCCAGTACAGACTCCTACAAGTCATCTATAGTCAAAGATAGATTCCTACAAGAATGCTATAGTCCAGCGGTTTGTACAAGATCTCTACAGTACACTATACATTTTTACAACACAGCTACAGCCCAGTAGACATTTCTACAAGAATGCTATAGATATTTCTTCAAGGAGGCAAGAATCTAACAGAGATTCCAACAAGATGGCTACAGTTCAACAGAGATTCCCACATGTCTACAGTCTGACAGAGATTCCCACAATGGCCATAGTCCAGTAGAGATACCTATGAAACAACTACAGTCCAGCAGAGATTAATACAAGGTGGCTATAGCCCAACAGAGTTTCCTACAAGATAGCTTACAGTACAACAGTTTCCTGTAAGAAACCTACAGTCAAGAAGAGATTCCTACAAGAAGGCTACGGTCCATCATACATTTCTACAACACACCTATAGATCAATAGAGATTTCTACAAGAAGGATAGAGTCCAATCGAGACCTCTTGAAGATGGCAACAGTGTCCCCACAAGAAGGCTACAGTCCACTATAGAGTTCTACAACACAGTCAACATTCCTCCAAGGAGGCTCAAGTCCAATAGAGATTTCTTCAATAAGGCTACAATCCTGTAGAGTTTCATACAAAAGACTACAGACCTGTAGCTACAGCATTGCTAGATCTTTTTTGGATGGGAAATGATGGCAAGTGCATCTGACCAATATCCTGAATATCCTGTCTGAAATTTCTGGGTGTCCAAAACTACATACTATGGCCTAAACATAATGCATGGAAACACCATTGTTGGTATGGTAATTTGACATATCATTTAGTACTTTAGTGTGTAATTTAAAGCTCAGTCCTGGTTCCTCAGTCCTCTGCCATTACTTGGAGTTCCACTTTCACACCGCATTGGATTGGTTTACAAGCTTCAAGCTCATTTCCATAAGTCCTTGTTCTCACCTACCTCACGGACAAATCTCCTCACATGGTTTTCCAGATGTGTATTATCAGTACAAGATCACGTCTGGTTCGACGAGACTAGGCTGTAAAACTTATTAACCCCTGCAAAGTGCACTCTTCTCCAGAGATTCTTTATTTAATCTAAATAACAGTTCCCACTATCCTATTCAATTCAGCCAACAAATAACAATCATGTTTCATCATTTTCCATTAACACTAAATTGCCTCGGGCTGATTAAGGCCATTTAGTTTCATTTACGTGATGAGATGATGTGAAGCACTCCACAGCTGCTTGTAATTTAAAATTCACAGGTTTGACATTACTGTTTAACTTCTTCTGGCTCAACTTTGCACTTTCATACTTGGTGGGGGTGCAGCCAGATTAATAGTGCCAATCCTTCTATACTAATGAATACAGCATGCTAATGTAGTACTTCTACTCTCCAATAGGCCAAACCAAATCTAGTAGAACCATCTTAATAACATTATGATAGGCTGGTAAAAGGGGGTATTGGATGGAGATGGGGTGAAACAAGTGGAGAAATAAAAACTGCGTTTTTGCTACGCAGCACACCAGAGTTAATGTGGTCTGCTGCCAATCTATAACCATCTCTGCATGATTCTCGTTTCCCTGGTCTCTTCTGAAATTCCTGCTTGTTTCATAAATACAACAGGAAAAATGTTCCGGGTTTACATGACTATGCAATAATCAAATTTCTACTTTGCAACCAGCCAATAATCTCGCAGAAGGATGTGATGTAAACTACAGACTCTAATATTAAATAATCAACTCTTCATTTTCTCAAGCATATACTGCATTTCAGTCTCCACAAAGCATTCGATAGCCAGTTAGCAAGTGCTCCGGGTCTGTGTAAATAAACCCAAGGAAGTGAAATCTTTAAGAATAAGCAGACCTCTGCATGAATGGGCAGACTGAGAAAACTGACTGAAATCGGAGTAATGATATAGATGGACTAAGAAATCTGATTACTGAACTAAAATCCACCTCTCTTTATCAGATTTCTTAATCTGATTTCTAGATCGAAATATGCTGTATATATGACCACTTGAATAATCAGAAAACTGCAGAAATCCAACCATAATCAGATTATTAAGTGCATGCAAATGCACTCAAAGCTGAGTGAATCACAGCTCTACAGTGAGATAAGATTTTAACCCATCTTAACCAGTAGAAAAAAATAGAAAATTAATATATAGTGGTCAATGGTTCTACCAAATAAACAAATGTATGGGAAACACCACAGTTACTTGGCTGTTTAGTCAATATAACACTACAGTATCCCATAATTCATTGCTATGTACAGTATATTAAAGTTTTTGACATCCAGATCAACATGCAATTTCAAAGGCCAGACTGTATTGTGGAAATTAAGCAACGCTTACCTGACTATATGTGCATTTCGACACTGTTTAGTATAGTCACACAATACGCATCTGAAAATGTTCTACGCCTTTCATTCTTCCATAATCTGTATATGTAACCTAACTAATTCCGATTTCTAGTCTCTTGAACATCCATCAATAAGGCTTGGTAATAGCAATAAACAAGGGAAGTCTGTAACACTCATGCTTTGAAAGATTACCAAGAACAAAATCAGCCCATGCCCAAACAACCCTGCAAAATACAAAAATGTAGGACCGTACAGCAGAGGTAGAGGCTTGCACTGACCCAGCAGTGCACTAGCTATTAGTTATGAACTCACAGAAGGTCATAGGTCCAGTCACTTTTTCTGAGAACATTTTCTGCAAGAAAACTGAAAAGAAGCACGTTTGCACGAGTGTGAAGGAAATAGTTTATTGGCAAGCTAAATGCTGCAGAACGTCCATCCTGCATCACATCATTGATAATTAGCAAATAATCAGTAGGATATTTATTGGAGCTGAAAGGCATGTGTGTGTACTGGTGCAGTGCTGTACCTAAAGACCTAAATGAAAAGAATGCAGCCTTTGTAGGGACTATATAATGCGTAAATATACATTTACCGGTCACTTTATTAGACACACCTTGCTAGTACTGGGTCGGACCCTCTTTTTGCTTGCAGAACTGCCTTAATTCATGCCATAGCATCAGCAAGGTGCTTTTTCCAATTTTCTATTGTCCAATTTTGGTGAGCCCATGCAAATTGTAGCCTCAGTTGCCTGTTCTTAGCTGACAGGAGCCCATCTGTAGCCCATCTGCTACAAGGTTTGACATGTTGTGCATTCAGAGATGCTCTTCTGCATAAATCAGTAGGAAGAAGTAGCTATTTGAGTTACTGTTGCATTTCTATCAGTTTGGCCATTCTCCTCTGACCTGTGGCATCAACAATCCTAGAGATGGCTGTCTGTGAAAATCCCAGTAGATCAGCAGTTTCTGAACTACTCCAGCCATACTCCAACGCCAACAACCATGCCATGTTCAAAGTCACTTGAATCACCTTTCTTCCCCATTCTGATGCTCGGTTTAAACTTCAGCAGGTCGCCTTGACCATGTCTACATGCCTAAACGCACTGGGTTGCTGCCATTTGACATTTGCGCTAACGAGCAGTTGCGCTGATGTACCTACTAAAATGGCTGGAGAGAGTATATTTTAAAACTTACTGGAAAAAATACACATAAAATTAGATCAGCTTAAACTTGAAAGCCAGTACATTTAACAGAAGTTAGTCATGTTACTTACATTTACATTTACAGCATTTAGCAGACGCCCTTATCCAGCGCGACTTACAATTGATACAGTCTTACAGTCCAACCAATTGTGGGTTAAGGGCCTTGCTCAAGGACCCAACAGTGGCAGCTTGGCAGAGGTGGGATTTGAACCCTGGACCTTTTGGTTCATTGTAACCTTAACCTTTGGTTCATAGTACCTTAACCGCTAGGCTACCACAGTACTTAGAATCCTTTTTTGAAACACTACGAGATGCAATTCAATCTAGATGGTGTGGTTGCAGACCTCTAAAGGTGAAATGACATCTAAAATGGGATAATGCTTGGATTGTTAGTGTGCACGCATATTCTGATATCTCTCAATAAAATGGTGTCTGTACAGCATAACATAATACAAATAACCATGTCTCTATAAAAGCAAGAAGACAAGAAGAGACAGAAAGAGGTTGAAAAGGACAAACACAACGTAAACTCTGAGTGGGAGAGAGACGAGGGTAGGTAGAGTGTATAAAAATGGCCGAGAGAGGAAAAACGTGAGGGTGCGCGATGTGCGACCGAGGCCAGGAAAGCAGGAGAACAAGACGAAAAAAAAAAAAAAAAAAAAAAAAAAACTGAAAGAAAAAATAACAGAGGAGGAGAAGGACGAGGCCGAGTGGCGCAGGCGGGGGCGTCTCACTGACACACGGCCCAAATGTTAAACCTCCTCTGTTTTTCTTCTCCCTCTCGCTCTCTCTATAACTGTTGCCATGTGTTGAATCTCAACTGTAATATGTTCCAGATGGGGTCCTGGCACAGAGACCCCGACTCCGCCAAAGTCTTACCCTCATAAAAAGCGCAAGAGCAAGGAGGACAAAAGGAGAGTGGCGCCAGTCCAAGCTTGTTCCAGCTTTAATGAGGAATAAGATTTGAAAAGCATTCTGATGCATCATCTGACTCAGGTTCTAGATAGAAGATGAAAATGATGGATATCTGACCAAAAACAAAAGTCAAGCCCATGACCGTTCCACACAAAAAACAAGCAGGGACCAACAAAAGAGGGCATGCCTGCAAATTGCCACATTACGTGCACGTGTGCAATTGGGACGATATGGATTTTGTCGGGTGCAAATGTCCTTAGCCTGGACACTACGTGTACGCGTTTTCCAGGAAGGCTCCACAGGCATATGCTGTATGGTTCCAATTTACCTTGAAAATCTCAGCCCTTTCCCCTCCTCCCTCTATCCATCCCCCTTTTCGCCCCTACAGAGTTCCCCAGGCTACAAAGTCCAGTCGGTTGAGTGTAGACAAGTCATTATGTATGTGTGGTACCGAGTCAGGGTCAGACCGATGGAGGGCAGTGTTTTCTATGAAAACACTAAAATGTTGAGTCAAATATTTCCAACCCCTTTCTTCCTTAATTTTACCCCTAACTCATGAGTGTGTGCACAAGGAGGAGTGGGGGCAGTTCATGTATTACTGGAAATCCATGACAGAGCAGCAAAGAATGAGACTGACTACATATTCCAGAAACCCAGCAAATATCCGGCCTGCACAGGGGCACAGCCAAACACTCATTCGGAAATATGATTAAACGTATGATGATGATCTGGGATTTGATGTAGAGGCATGAAACGTCAACAATCTTCATCTGAGTGCGTGTAGACGTATACATCTTCCGGGTTGTTATGGCTGCTGCAAAAAACGCGAGCAAACGTTTATGGACACCTAGTTCAACAGTGCATTAATATCAGGCTCACAAAGTCCCTCACAAAAGTTTCAAATGGGATTAAAATGCAATGAATTCTGGAGATTAAGACCACTTTCAGTGGAAAAAGACTCCCTGCCCAAAACTCTCCAGTCACCACAGCATTATTCCTTCTCCTTCAAATTCACAGTGCATAACATTCATATGGGCAGTGTCCCTATCCTGGCCAAACCAGGATTTGTCCTTAATTCTGGTATAGAGTGAGGAGTACCACACCACTTCACATAAAGCATTTACAGTCATAGCGTACATTGCATTTCTCCATTACTTGGACACTTAAACAGTACTGTGCAAAAAGTCTTCGGCCACTACTAGATTAGAGATTGTTTTAGCAACTGTATAACGGCCATATATAATTATTTAGTAGTCTCATTATTATAATACAGGACAATTGTATGTAGTATTAAAAACAGCTTTGATGGGCTACAGTGGCAAGTATTTAGTTTGACCTCCCATTACACTTGAGCAACAGCAGCATCCGGGAGCTTCGTTGGGACGCCACGTTAACCCTTCTACAGTTTGAAGAAGCTTGATCAGGAATGATCTTTTTGGAAGGGTAGTAGCCAAGAAAGCACTTTGTCGAAAGGGGAAGAGGGTGAAAAGCCTAAGATATGTTTAAGCTCACAAAGATTGGAAAGAAGATCAGTGGAAAAGAGTATTATAGAGGGACAATTCCAAGTTTGAAATAGTTGACACTATGTTATATATGGTCATTACGCCATTGCTTAAACAAGCCTGAGACTGTTGTACAGTACTGTATGTTACATCCGAGTCTAGGGTTGGGAGTCCAGAGTTGGAAAAGGGTAAAGGGAAAAAGGAGGAAATAGCCAACAATACCCATCAGCACACACAAAAACTATTGACAACTAGCATCCAAAATCCATGGTGAAAAGTGAATCAGGTTCTGAGAATCACAAGCAAACCACAGAAAGCTTTAAAGTGAGTGGCAAAGCATGCCAGCATTTCAGAAATCTAAAAGAAAAAGTTTCAAACGAGTATCAAATAGATACTCAGATACATCGTTAAACAATACATGGTGATGCAAAAAATGTGACGATGTATATCCTGGAGATATCAAGAGCATTCTGCTTATGACATCCATTGCAAATGCATTTTTCAAACACTAGAGGGTGCAATCATAGGTCACATACAGCACATCTTCTGGTCTATAATGGAATCGGTTGGTCGTTAAATGGTGCTTACCTGTAGTTCTATCTAATTAACAATGTCCAAGTATCATTATCTCCACTACCAGGCCAGGAGTCCCATCTTGAAGTCATGACATGAATCGTAACCTCCACTCAGGCACTCTTCTACATAATTTCCCATATACTGAACTGCATCACTGTGTCCCGGCATCCAGAACTCCAAGTCCCAATCTATGACTACACCATTGGGTTCTTGGTTATGCTGACTTACACATTCTCAATACATCTCTGCTTTTTAATCACAGTTAATCATCTCTTTCGTTATTTTTAAATCCCAGGGACAAACATCTGGTTAGATATCAATCCTTTAAAAGTACACTACAGACTCGAATAAACAGAAGCTCAACTTTGCAACCGAGTGGAAAAGACACCACACAGAGATGGTAATGCACTCTTCAGAACTCATAGCCCCCATTTAAAAAACTTTATACCACAGTTTGTTAACACCCCGCAATCTGATTGGCTGAGAGACCATTTTCCAGTGACTTTATTGACGATAATGGCACTTTGACCGACGCTCTATAAGTATTACTCCGCGGCATACATGCGTAACCTAGCAACGAAAAATCCAGCCAAGTTATAATGAGTAAAACACTTCCGAAATGAAAGCTATAATTAGTTTATGAAATATATTGGTTTTGAATTTTAATTTGGAAGATGAAGCTATCAATGACCAACCTGAGCCAAAGGTTTATCACCATTAGGATTTGGAAGCTCTGGAAAAGAGAAACGAAATTAGTCCTTTAAATCAAACATCACAGACTCTTAATGGATTCACAGCTCGACTGAAGAGCAACGAGACTGAAGACCAGTTTTAGTCCCATCAACAAAAATGAACTGAATCAGCTTCATCTCTCACAAAGACGTCGTTTGCTGGACTTAAACTCGGCTCTTTCATCAAACACCATCCGCGGCTGATCGGAGATTCATTGCTATGACAGGTTTGTTATCTGCAAGTCCAGCTCTTAACCCAGAGAAGCTGCTGATGCTAAATTAGTCTGCCGTTACATTTCTGACTGATAAGATTAACATTAAGAGCTTCATCATACAAATTTATAATCACTAATCAAACTGCTACTAAGTATTTCTGATTTTTTTTCAGACATATTCAGATGTCACCCATTTAAACACTTGGTGGTATTATACAGTTTTATCACCATAGCAAAAATTTACTTCACTTACTGGTTCAACGTCTTTCCCATTTCCAGCGTTATATTTAGTTAAATAACCACACCGAGTAGACAACAATATTGGTTACATACGATTGGGACGAGAACAGAAAACTTGAGGGTGGAGGTGAACACCTGCGGCCAAGAACAACACATTATTCCAGCTTAACCCACACGATGCCTACACAACTAAGCGTTAGCACATTCACACACATATACACTATAACTGTTCACTGTTCTGTCTCTATTCATCAATGTCAGACCATGAACCCAAACACCAACCGCCTACATAAAAGACCACAGCAGCCACATGTTCATGACACAAACCAAAGCACGGCCATTACAAAGTCACGCAGCCTGGCGAGGCTCACAGAACCACACGTGAAAACACAGAACCCAGTAGGTTCATACAGTACAACCTGAATAAGCAACACTGCTGCACTGGGACAGGTAGTAAAAAAAATGCCAGATGTGCTACAACATCAGGAAACACAATCCTCCATTCTGCAGTCTAATGTGTGAGGTCTAAAAGTGCAGGGCCAAACCCAGTGGCCACCACAACCATCCCGAACACATGCTGTGCCAGCACTAAATGTACAGCTCCTTTACAGTACAAAGGGTGAGAGCCTACAATAAAGAAGACAGAATTAGCAGACACCCACTATGTGGTGACCAAAACAGTTTCATAAACGTTGTACAGAAGTTTTCCATATGCCACGGCTATGTATGAGAATATATTGATAGAAAAGCACAGCACAGCAGAATATGGGTGAGGCCTGCCAGTAATAGTATGGTAACAATAACAGTGGGCAAAGGAGTCAACACTAGAACTTGACCCCAGTCCTGACCAAGGACCAGTTAGCTTAAGAACGTCCAAAAAGTAGATAAAGAGAACTCAGTTAAAAAAATGAAAGAAAATTTTATACTTGGTCATTTTTTTATTGAGGAAAATGATCCAATATTACATATTAGTAAGTGGCAAAAGTATGTGAACCTCTAGGATTAGCAGTTAATTTGAAGGTGAAATTAGAGTCAGGTGTTTTCAATCAATGGGATGATCAGGTGTGAGTGGGCACCCTGTTTTGTTTAAAAAACAGGGATCTATCAAAGTCTGCTCTTCACAACACGTTTGTGGAAGTGTATCATGGCACGAACAAAGGAGATTTCTGAGAACCTCAGAAAAAGAGTTGTTGATGGTCATCAGCTTACAAAACCATCTCTAAAGAGTTTTGACCAATCCACAATCAGACAGAAAGATCACTCCAAGAACAAGGCGTGTAATAGTTGGCGAGGTCACAAAGGACCCCAGGGTAACTTCTAAGCAACTGAACGCCTCTCTCAAATTGGCTGATGTTAATGTTCATGAGTCCACCATCAGAAGAACACTGAACAACAATGATGTGCATGGCAGGGTTGCAAGGAGAAAGCCACTGCTCTCCAAAAAGAACATTGCTGCTCGTCTGCAGTTTGCTAAAGATCACGTGGACAAGCCAGAAGGCTATTGGAAGAATGTTTTGTGGACGGATGAGGC
>JAJAGP010007905.1:0-10583 GCA_025084515.1 Ancistrus triradiatus
GAGGAGTAATATGTAAGATAATGAGGCTAAAAGCACACATCATCGTTACAGGAGGGACAAATGCAAAATTAAAAGGTAATTATTTTCAGTATATCGGCTAATGCCGCCTACTGGACATTCCAAGAACAGAAATAATTATTTACTGGGTTGCCTATGGGTTAACTATGGAATAAACTACCCACTTTCGTTTGAGACTCAGACACTCTCCAAAATTTTAAGTCTAGACTAAAGACATACTTATTTATGCAGGCTTTTGACTAGATTTAGACCAGGATGCATGGCTCGGGTTACCAGGGCCAGAGTGTGTAGTCATGTCATTGCCTGTCTTGTCCGTTAGTCGGGAGTGTCGGGTGATCGGTCTGGCTGAACTGGGCTTCAGCCCTCTTGATCTTGACTTGTGCATCTTTGCCTTACACTAAGGGCAGAGCTAGGGGTTCATAGTCAAAGAGTCTTATGGTGATCAGAAACGTTGGGTTGCTGTCTTCTGCCTCCTATGGGGTTGCCGATGTCTCATGTGATTTCTCTTGGCTGTGGTACCTTCCAGTTCTCCTCTTTCTAGCTATGCTGCTATAGCTAATGCTGCCGAGGTCTCATGCTACACATGGCATCAGTGATTGTTAATAGACACTATGCTCTTAATCAGTAACTAATAACATTTTTCTGTTTTTTCTCCGAGCTGTGTTCTGATACCAGTTCCTGCCCCACACATGATGTTCATCTGCTTCAGCTTCATTCAAGCTGCTTCCATCACCAGCTCTGGCCCCATCATACCCAGGCCACAACGGAGGGCAGTAACCCTCACCCTCCTCCAGTTGTCTGGGGAAAAAGTTCCCTCAACGACTTTCCTGCTTAGATTCAATATCTTCCTCATAACACTTAGGGAGTTTTTCCTTGCCACTGTCGCCCTAGACTTGCTCAATTTGGGTTGGATATAAATATTAGGAGATATTCTAAATTTGTAAAGTTGCTTTGAGACAATGCTCCATTGTAAAAAGAGCAATATAAATAAATCTGACTTGACTTGACCGATTCGGTATTGGTGCAACACTAATGAATAGATTAGAATGCACTTAAATAAAAAAGAAAACTGTTCCATTCAGTCATAAATGTCAAATAGAACTAATTCCACGACGAAGGGGACGATGTACGTCAGTAGCCTCTTCCTGGTATCGGTGCTCTCTATTACTGATACAGATACTGTGTGTAAGCGTCACTGATTCGGTATCAGTGCAACACTAATGAACAGATTACAATGCACTTAAATAAATAAGAAAACAGTTCCATACAGTCATTGTGAGGATTATCATCATCATTCTCCAGCCTTTCAGTTATTCCACCAGATATTTTCATTAATATCCATGTTTTTCAAAATTCAGAGTTTATCGTCATTTGCACAGTAAGGAAACAGGTTTCCATTTACAATGAAATTCTTTCTTTGCTCCTCACCAAGAATGCCAAATAGAAAAAGAAAAAAGAAAAAAAAAAACAATGAAGCAAAAAAACTATAAACTAAGTAACTAGTACAAAAATTACTTCCATATATAATATGGGTATTATTATTACCAGTTGGAGCATGGGCTACCAGTTGGGCTGATGGACTGGGGCCTGCCAGTCAGGAAGCCAGTGGCAGAGGGTGGGGTGCAGGCTGAGAGTGGACAGTTTGTGGGGGATGACCGTGTTAAAGGCAGAGCTATAGCCAACAAAGAGTATCCTGATGTAGGAGTCTTTTTTTTCTAAGTGAGAGAGAGTGCATAGTGGAGGGCAGCAGCAATGGAGTCCGAGGTGGATCTGTTGACACAGTAGGCATACTACAGGGATCCAGGGTATCCGGTATACTGCACTGTATGCAGGCCAGCACCACTCTTTCGAAGCACTTAATAATAATTGGAGTGAGTGCCACTGGTCTGTAGTCATTCAGGCAAGTGGAGGAGCTCTTCTTGGGGAGGGGGATGGTGGTTGTGGTTTTGTAGCAAGTGAGAGTGATGCTGAGGGATAGGTTGAAAATTGAGGTGAGAACATCAGCCAGCTCATTGGCACATGCCAAGGAATCCCAGGAATGTTGTCTGGTCCTGCCACCTTGTGGGGGTTGATTATCCTCAGAGCTCTGCATACCTGGCGCCTGATGATACCGATGGTGGGGAGGAGGGGGGTTTGGGTCTCAAAGCGGGTATAGAAGGTGTTGAGGTCATCCAGTAGGCTGTCTGTGGAGCTGACAGTGTTGGTGGTGGTCCTGTAGTTTGTGATGTGCTGCAGGTCTTGCCATATCTGCCTGGAGTCAGTAGTGGAGTAGAAGCCATAAAGTTTCTCCCTGTACTGCCTCTTGGCTGCTGTGATGGCTTTCCTCAGTCTGTACTTCGCAGCTTTGTTCTCAGTCTCATTGCCTGAATTAAATTCAAGAGAGCAAGCGTGCAGCATGTTTTGTACCTGACTGTTGATCCAGGGCTTCTGGTTGGAGAATCCCTTCACCTGTATGTTGGGCACGATGTTATCCACACAAGTGCTGATGTAGTCAGTGTGTTGATTGTCCTAATAGCTCTTGTGCTCTGCTACGTGCAGAATGAGCTGTTCTGCCTGACAACTGAGCTCTGATTGGCCGTGTCCCACTGTTTCCTACCATCGGGGTGGGGGGGGCGGTGGGGGCCGGGCTGGGGGAGCGTCTACTTATGCTTTCAACGCCTCGCATCTCTACTAGTTCCCCTCAGCGGTACCTGTCGACTTAGCTGGATCGTCAGCCATTCATGGCGCTCTTTCGTCGGACGTTCCTGTGGGCGGGTGGGTAGGGGTCCACACAGGAGGGGTCAGGGCGGGGGTGATTGAGTGGGCCTATGGGGGGGTGGGGAGCCTTACTAACGCCTCGTAATAGAAGGGTTGGGTCGACGCGTTGGGGCACGATGTTATCCACAAGTAGTGTTTAGTGTTTTGCTGATGTAGATGTTTGTAGAGGACTCAGTGTCGTTGATATGTCAGTTAATAGCTCTTGTTGCACTGCCTACGTGACAGAAATGGCTGTTCTGCCTGACAACTGAGCTCTGATTGGTCACCCTGATATTAACGCAGTGAGAAGCCAGATATTAAGAACAGCTCCCAATTAAAAACTTTTTGTAGCGTCACAGTCCGTCAGTTTCAGACTTGGTGTGAAGACGAGCATTAATATAATTCTGTTCTGTCTCAAAACTTAACGTGTTTTTTTCATCAGTAAAAATCAGACTTGGTGTGAAAAGGCCTTAAGGCTGTATTCAAAATGGCATAATGTGTACTACATCTGCCTAAAAGTAGTATGTAGTATGCGGTATGGAACCAAAAAGAAAATCTGTACTGCCCTAAAGTTACTTGGATGATGTACTACTCTGGTCAGACCTTCAAGTATGCAGGGGGAACTATCTTCATGGTCTACTGCATCCCATCATGCACCATGACCTCACCAGCTCAGCATCACAGCTCACTGTTTTTTCCCTTAAATATTTAAATTGCTAGAACTTTGAAAAATCTTTGGAAAATGTTTTATATATAAAGGAAAATTTTCCTTTCAGTGGATGACGTACAGTGTTGTTTGAAAAGTTTGTGAGACCTTTAGAATTTTTCTATATGTATGTGTATAAATATGAGATAAAACTCACAAGGATGTTTCCAGTCCTAAAAGTAGATAATAAGTGAGAAACCTCGTAAGCCGCCCAGCACACCGGGTGTGCGTGCGACACTCCGTGTACTGTTCACAGAGTGTGACGGCCTCCTTTTTGATCGTTAACACACCTTAGAACCGGAAAATGATCCAATATACACTTTAGTGAGAGTGGCAAAAAGATGTGAACCTCTTACGGATTAGCAGGTTAATTGAAGGGAGGTGAAATTAGAATCAGAGGTTTCCATCAATGGGATAACAACAGGTGTGAGAGGGCACCGGGTTTTATTTAAAGAACAGGGAATCTATCAAAGTCTTGCTCTTCACAACACATGTTTGTGGGAGTGTATCATATAGAAAAAGGGAGATTATGAGGACCTCAGAAAAAGAGTTTGTTGACGCTCATCAGGCTGGTAAAGCTTACAAAACCCCATCTTTTAACAGAGTTTGGGACTCCAAACAAATCCACAGTCAGGACAAAAGTCTGTGTACGAACAGAAGAAGTTCGAGGACCATTGTTACCCTCCCAGGAGTGGTCAGCCATCAATGATCACTCCAAGAGACAAGGCATGTAATAGTTGGCGAGGGTCAAAAGGAACACCCCAGGGCAAACTTCTAAGCAACTGAAGACCTCTCTCAAGTGGCTAATATTAGGTTCCATGGAGTCCACCATCAGAAGAACACTGATTACAACAATGGTGCAGCAAACAGTTGCAAGGTCTGCAAGGAGGAAAGCCACTGCTCTATAAAAAAAAAAAAACATTGCTGCTCGTCTGCAGTTTGCTAAAGATCACGTGGACAACCCAGAAGGCTGTTGGAAGAATGTTTTGTGGACGGATGAGACCAAAATTGAACTTTTTGGTTTAAAAGAAAAGCGTTATGTTTGGAGAAAGGAAAACACTGCATTCCAGCATAAGAACCTTATCCCATCTGTGAAACATGGTGGTGGTAGTATCATGGTTTGGACCTGTTTTGCTGCATCTGGGCCAGGACGGCTTGCCATCATTGATGGAACAGTGAATTCTGAATTATATTAGAGAATTCTACAGGAAAATGTCAGGACATCTGTCCATGAACTGAATCTCAAGAGAAAGTGGGTCATGCAGCAAGACAACGACCCTAAGGACACAAGTTGCTCTACCAAAGAATGGTTAAAGAATAAAGTTAATGTTTTGGAATGGTTAAGTCAAAGTCCTAACCTTAATCCAATCGAAATGTTGTGGAAGGACCTGAAGCAAGTAGTTAATGTGAGGAAACCCACCAACATCCCAGAGTTAAAGCTGTTCTGTATGGAAGAATGGGCTAACATGGGCTGACTGATCAACAGTTACAGGAAAGGTTTAGTTTCAGCTATTGCTGCACAGCGGGGTCACACCAGATACTGAAAGCAAAGGTTCACATATTTTTGTCTCATTTGTTTAACTCGGTTCTCTTTATCTACGTTTAGGACTTGAAAATCTGATGATGTTTTAGGTCATATTTATGCAGAAATATAGAAAATTCTAAAGAGTTCACAAACTTTCAAGGATCACTGTAGATGTGGGACAATGGTGTGTCATTAAGGGACTCCGTATCTACATGAGTTAAGATCCAGAAAACCTTTTGCCGGAATATGTGGTATGTATATGAATCAGTGCATGTTTTTCTTCCACTTTGTAGTTCTCCTACTTGATCACTGAGGTACACTTCAGTGTTCAACGTGGGCCCTCCTTTCACATCGTTTTTGTCCTTCATCATAGCCAATCATTAAAATCTTTCCACTATTGAGCAAAAACCAGCAACCTCAGAATGTCTATACAATGTAATCTTAAGGGGCAAGCATCGAAGTCAGAGTAAACTGCTATTTTTTTTTTTTTTACCAGGAAAAAACATCACAATTCACAATATTGATAAGTGCCTGACAATATGGAAGGGATCCTTACAGACAGAGACCTGTACCTGCTTACGTCTTTGACTGTAAAAACTTGGCAAAATCACTGTATTAGCTGGCTCTTAGTCTTGCCTCAGACACAACACCCCATTCAGTTTCTGTGGTTGGTTATTGGTGGTTGCTGTTTTCTTACAAATGGATATTCTATTTGTTTGTTTAATGTTCTTATGTAGAGCTCTGTGCTTATCTCTAAAGTTACCTTTATCCCAACTTTTACCTTGCGTTGTCTAGATATATAATGTTATCATGCCTGTTAAGTTTTATATAAATCAGCAATGCTTAGTTAATAGCTCTTATTTTCGTTATGTTGTTATGCCTTTGGACTGCTTTATGTTGCTAACGTGCGCATCAAAACAGAGATCTGATTCCTATGTGACACCTAAGTTTTTTTACAGATGGACTGGGCGATACTGAACAGCCATCTAAGTTTAGGATGGATGTAGTCAACCTGTCTTTCACAGCCTTGGGTTCAAACTAATAAAACCTGTTTTATCTGAGTTAAGAAAAAGAAAATTAAATGACATCCAATCTTTTATTTCCTTTACACAATCCTCAGTTTTGCTGATTGTAAGGCCATCATTTGGTTAGGTTTATATTTACAGCTGTGTATCATCTGCATAGCAGTGGAAACTAATGCCATGTTTATGAATAATTGAGCCTAGTGGCAGTATGTACAAAGACAATAATAGCGGGCCAAGCACAAACCCCTGAGACACACTGTACTTCACTTTTGAGAGCTTAGTGTAGATTATTTACAAATACAAACTGGTACCGGTCAGTCAAGTAGGATTTAAATCTAGAAATTGGTTAAATACACGTATGGTATTTAATCTAATTTATTCAGTAAGATGTAGTGTTGCACGGTATACCGATACTAGAACAGTATTGTGATACCTTGCTATTAAAAATGGTAGGATACCTTATTTTATTAGTACCGACTGTTTTGAAATCCGAGCTTTATGACTGCAGTTGCGTCGATGTGCCACATGGTGGCAGTATGTGTCCGCAGCACTCTGTTACCGCTCTCTGTTGGTAAACACAGTGAAGCAGAAGAGCAAATTGAGAAATTGTAGCTGAATCCCATTTCAGGGGCTGCGTCCTTCGGAGGCTGCATTTAAAGACTGCTTGCATCATAGCAGCGTCTAGGCTGTCCCATTCCGAAGACTCCTTCGTATGCGGCCGACAAATGCGACCTTCTTTTCCCTGAAAACAAAGGATACATCTGATGTATCCTTCGCGACCTAACATATCCCGAGGTGCATTGCGCATGAGAGGAACTTAGGGATATCGGAACAGTTGGCTGAGGAATATACGTTATTTAAATGTAAGGATTCAAAAACTTAGGTAAATGTTAAAAAGCAAAAGCGCAACATTTTTATGTTTTGTTTTAGGGAGCAAATGGAGACCTTCATTAAATTGCTTGGGGGGAAAATGAATGCCAGTGCCTGCAGTGAAGCGTCTCCTCTCCAATAACTGTAAAACCCATATAAACTAAACTCAGAATTTCTGGCTCCATAGTTATAACGCTTATTGCTGTTTTGTGATACGGTGCGTGCGGGTGGTTCTGTGATGCAAACAGGAAATCCAAAGCAGTGTAGACCGTCTCATTTCGGTTTGGCCTTCGTCACGGTCTACCCAGCCTTGCAAGGACACACCTTCATAGACCACGTAGACCGCGTCCTTCGAAGGATGCAGCCCCTGAAATGGGATTCAGCCAATGGCTGTTAATACCAGCACTTTTGCAGACTGTTCATGGATTGTAGAGAAAGTACACGCAAGAAGTGAAATATGGAATTAATTTAAGCTCATGGACACATTACAACCAGTCTGCAAAACATGTTCTAAACCTACTTAGACCAAGGGAGACAAAATGTCCAACTTATTGCACTAAGAGGTCACAGAGCAGCAGGTTAGAGAATATGATAGATGACATTATTACATCATGCTCATGTCCTCAAATATAAATCAGAGTGAGATTCATTATATGACAAGCGATCTTTTTATCCATCTGACTTTGACATGGAATTTAAGGACAATAATAACTGTCTAACTGGCTTCATCTTAATAATTAACTTAATGTGGTCATCAACATCTTTATATACAGTGGTGCTTGAAAATTTGTGAACCCTTTATAATGTTTTATATTTCTGCATAAATATGACCAAAAACATCATCAGAAGTCATAAAAGTAGATAAGAAGAAACCAGGTAAACAAATGAGACAAAAATATTATACTTGGTCATTTATTGATTGAGGAAAATGAGTGGCAAAAGTATGTGAACCTTTGCTTTCAGTATCTGATGTGACCCCGATGTGCAGCAATAACTGCAACTAAACATTTCCTCTAACTGTTGATCAGTCCTGCACACCGGCTTGGAGGAATTTTAGCCCATTCCTCCATACAGAACAGCTTCAACTCTGGGATGTTGGTGGGTTTCTGCTGATTAACTGCTCGCTTCAGGTCTGTATACCTTTCGATTGGATTAAGGTCAGAAGTTTGACTTGGCCATTCCAAAACATTAACTTTAACCATTCTTTGGTAGAACGACTTGTGTGGTTAGGGTCGTTGTCTTGCTGCATGACCCACCTTCTGTTGAGATTCAGTTCTCGGACAGATGTCCTGACATTTTCCTTTAGAATTTTCTGTGATTTAATTCAGAATTCATTGTTACATCAATGATGGCAAGCCGTACTGACCCAAATGCAGCAAAACAGGCCAAAACCCTGATACTACCACCACCATGTTTCACAGATCGAATAAGGTTCTTATGCTGGAATGCGGTGTTTTCCTTTCTCCAAACATAACGCTTTTCTTTTAAACCAAAAAGTTCTATTTTGGTCCCATCCATCCACAAAACATTCTTCCAGTAGTCTTCTGGGTTGTCCACGTGATCTTTAGCAAACTGCTGAAGCAATGCAGCAATGTTCTTCTTGGAAAGCATTGGCTTTCTCCTTGCAACCCTGTGCATGCACCATTGTTGTTCAGTGTTCTTCTGATGGTGGATGCATGAGCATTAACATTAGCCAATGTGAGAGAGGTCTTCAGTTGTTTAGAAGTTACCCTGGGGTCCTTTGTGACCTCGCCAACTATTCCACACCTTGCACTTGGAGTGATCTTTGTTGGTCAACCACTCCTGGGGAGGGTAACAATGGTCTTGAATTTCCTCCATTTGTACACAATCTGTCTGACTGTGGATTGATGGAGTCCAAACTCTTTAGAGATGGTTTTGAAAGCTTTTCCAGCCTGATGAGCATCAACAACTCTTTTCAGAAATCTCCTGTGTTTGTGACGTGATACACTTCCACAAACATTTGTTGTGAAGAGCAGACTTTGATAGATCCCTGTTCTTTAAATCAAACAGGGTGCCCACTCACACCTGATTGTCATCCCATGGATTGAAAACACCTGACTTTAATTTCTCCTTCAAATTAACTGCTAATCCTAGAGGTTTACATATTTTTGCCTCTCACTAATATGTAACATTGGATCATTTTTCTTAATCAATAAATGACCAAGTATAAATTTTTTGTCTCATTTGTTTAACTGGGTTCTCTTTATCTACTTTTAGGACTTGCGTGAAAATCTGATGATGTTTTAGGTCATATTTATGCAGAAATACAGAAAATTCTAAAGGGTTCACAAACTTTCAAGCACCACTGTATGCGATCACATTGGTAACGTTGCGTTTATCACAACTTCCAAACTGCTAAAATCAGGCATTCAGTAATCGGGGCCTCTTCTTTCAATAATCACATTATCAATGTTAATTTTTTCTGGGTTTTTTTTTTGGGGTTAAATAAAAAAAAGTTCCATGTCCAATCATCTATTATTCCATTACTTTTCCTGATGTTTTAGGTTTTTGCTGTGGTATTGTTTCAGTATCAGTATCGAAATACTTTAGGTAGTTATCGTACCAAAATCATAAATTTGGTACCGTGACAACACTAGTAAGATATCATGATCTATGGTATGAAATGCTGCATTTAAATCTAATAGAACAAGAAAAGAAACACATCCATTATCTGAGGACATTAATGAGTCATTAAGTAAACTAATTAATGGTATTTCAGTACTATGATGGGGCCTGTATCCTGACTGAAATGTTTCATAAATCCATTACTTTGGAGGTAACTGCACAGCTGCTGATAGACGGCTTTTTCTAAGATTTTGGAGAGGAAAAGTAGATTTGAAATTGGTCTATAATTAAACAGCACACAAAAGTCATGGTTGACTTTTTTAATCAGTGATTTAATAACAGCACACTTAAAGGATTTTGGGATTTCTACATCAGTGCTGCATCTGGAAGGTTGCTGAATAGCTGGGTGATATGATGAGCACCATGTTTTATGCCTTATCTTATTATTAAAGACAGTCATGAAATCATTACTTTTAAAATTAAGCAGAATGTGAGAGTCACTTTCTGTAATGTTTTTAGATAATCTGGGAACTGTATTAAAGATAAATCTAGGATTATTTTTATTTGTCTCTAAGGGAATGTTTATACTCTGCCATGCTATCCCTCCAAGCAGTCTTAAATACCTCCAATTTACTATGTTGTCATTTACGTTCTAAGCTGTTTGGTCATTATACCATGGTGCTAGCCTTTTTTCCCCTAATGTGTTTGACCCTAGCAGGAGCAATTATATCCAAAACTGAGCAAAACACACATTTTAATTGGTTGGTTACACGGTCAAGCTGATCAATGCTCTGTAGGTGTATTAAATTAAGTCTGGTAGGTTTTTAATAAACACAGCAGGAGTAACATTTACATAGTCCAGTACTTTAACCTCTAGGCCACCACAATCCTGTAACAGATGTACAGTGGGGCAATAAGGTATTTAGTCAGCCACAGATTGTTTAAGTTCTCCTACTTAGAAAGATGAGAGAGGTCTGTAATTTTCATCATAGCTACACTTCAACTATGAGAGACAAAATAAAATAAAAAATCCAGGAAATCACATTGTAGGATTTTTAAAGAATTTAATTGTAAATCATTGTGGAAAATAAGTATTTGTTCACCCACAAACAAGCAA
>JAJAGP010007906.1:0-10573 GCA_025084515.1 Ancistrus triradiatus
TCGGTGAGTACCAGAAACGGATGCTTGGAGCCCTCCAGCCAATACCTCCACTCCTCCAAGGCCAGTTTTATGGCCAATAGCTCACGATCCCCCACGTTGTAATTGCTCTCCGCTGGTGACAACTTGTGAGAGTAGAACGCGACCGGATGAAGCTTAGGAGGGTTACCGAGGCGTTGAGACAGAATAGCGCCCACTCCAACCGCTGACGCGTCAACTTCCAGGACAAACGGTAGCTCGGGGTTCGGGTGGCCCAGCACCGGATCCTTGGAGAACGCCGTTTTCAGTGCGGCAAATGCTTGTTCCGCCTCCCGGGACAAGCAGAGGGCACTTGGTGAGCCTCGCAGAAGTGATGTGAGAGGGGTTGTCAGCCGGCTGAAATTCCTGATAAACCGCCGATAGAAGTTTGCAAAACCCAAAAAGCGTTGCAGGTCTTTCAGTCCAGGAAGGCCACGACAGCACAGCAGACACCTTTGAGTCATCCATGGCCACGCCAGCCGAGGAGATTACATAGCCCAGGTAGCGAACAGACTGCGTGTGGAACTCGCATTTTGCAGCCTTTATTCTCAGATGGTGAGAGTGCAATCGTTCCAGAACACTGTGAACATGGGAAGTGTGGGAAACCCGGTCCGGGGAGAAAACCAGGATGTCATCCAAGTAGACTATTACATACCATCCCAGCATGTCTCGGAGCACATCGTTTATAAAAGCCTGGAAAACAGATGGTGCGTTGGCCAGTCCGAATGGCATGACGAGGTATTCATAGTGCCTCGAACTGGTGCTGAACGCGGTCTTCCACTCATCTCCTTCTCTCATGCGAATCAGGTTGTACGCGTTCCGAAGATCCAGCTTAGTAAACCACTGTGCTTTGAGAAAAGCAGCTCTAGAGCAGATGGCACCAGTGGGAGTGGGTACGCGTATTTACGCGTGATGAGGTTGAGCTGGCGGTAGTCTATGGTGGGACGGAGACCTGAGTCCTTTTTTGGAACGAAGAAGAACCCTGCCGACACCGGCGAGGTAGAGGGGCAGATGAAACCCAAAGCCAGATACTCCTTGATATAGTCCTGCATGGAGTTCTCCTCCGTCCGCGACAAGGGATAAAGGCGAGCTTTGGGCAGTGGAACGTCAGGCAGAAGGTCAATGACACAGTCATAACTATGATGAGGAGGGAGACGCGCAGGTGCACCTTCCCCAAGGACAGCTGCTAGATCCCGATATTCAGAAGGCACGCCGTGAGGCAGAGGCGAGAGACCAGAAACAGGGAGTGAACCAACCTGTACCATCGGGCTGCGCCGGCAGCGCAGCTGACATTCCGAGGACCATCGGAGGATCTCCCGGGTGGACCAGGAGATAACAGGATCATGTAGGTGAAGCCATGGTAGGCCAAGGATGATCTGATGGGTCAGGGAAGCCACAGGGAACAGTTCAATGCTTTCCTCATGGGTAGCGCTGGTACGAAGGCGTAAAGGCGCGGTGATGAGGGAAAGGATCCCATTGCCCAATGGCTTGCCATCCGTGGTGGTGAGTCGCCGGAAGGGGAACACAGGGGATCTTCCACTTCTTGACGAGTTGTTCTGCGATGAAGTTCCCCTGCGCTCCGGAGTCTATCATGGCTGTTAAAGAGAGATCCACGTCAGCAAGGCATAATTGCACAGGTAGCGTAAAGGAAGGGATGACTTCAGATGGACTCACCCGGGGAGAGCGTGCCTTGGGTTGGACACGCTCCGTTGAAGGTCTGTGCACGGGAGCTAGATCGCAGCTGGAGCGGCGGTGGCGATCAGAACCGCAGTAACAACAAAGCCCCCGTTGGAAGCGGCGGCGACGCTCAGTGGGCGATAGATGAGTGTCTGCGACCTCCATATCCTCCGCAGGTGGCGAGACCTCTCGAGGGGAACGAAGAGAAGGGGGAGACCGTGGGGTAGAGGACGGCCTAGTGTCCAACAACTGGTCCAGGCGTATGGCCAACGTGATGAGGTCTTCCAGGGGAAGGTCCAAATCCCGCCCCACCATTTCTTTTCTCAGGCCAGGCCATAACCCCTGAAGGAACGCGGCAGTGAGTGCGGGGGGGTTCCATCCACTCTGTGCCGCTAGGATGTGGAATTGTAGAGCGTAGTCCGCTGCAGTTCGACGACCCTGGCGTAGTCGCAACAGAAGTTCACTCGCTGACCGGCCCTCACGAGGATGTTGGAACACCGCCCGAAATGCCGCTTTGAAGCGGTCATACTCCTGTACCACAGCCCCTTGTTGAGCCCAAACAGCCGTGGCCCAATCCAGAGCGTGATGGGAGATTAGGGAGATCACCAGGGCGATTCGAGCTTCGTCCGAGCCCGGCTGTGAGTGAGCGAAGTAGAGTTCGCACTGCAGCAGGAATCCTTCACACCGATCCGGGTCGCCATCATATTTATTGGGTAGTGCGACTTTGTAGGGCGAGGGCAGAGCACGAGGAGGACTGCGAGGAAGAGGAACTGTTTCTGGTAACGCCGCCGGAGCTGGCGGCGGCGTCAGCTGTGACACCTGTTGGGGCAGTTCACCAACCGTGGGAACCAGCGTACCCAGTGTGCGTTGGTTGTCAGCGAGAACCATGACCGCACGAGCCACTTCTTCCATCTGGAGTCGAAGGTCGGCAAGCTGTTGGCCTATGCTCGGTTCAGGGCTGGGTTGAGGTCCACCAGCTGCTGTCTCCATGCCGGCTTCTCTAACTGTCAGGCGAGCGGGAGGAAAGGTAGGAGACAAACGCGAGCTTGTGGGTTTGACTGGAAATAGCTTTTAATGATCAGAAAGGTAGAATGCACTGAGAGCATGAGCGCTAGGAAACCTCGTAGAGAAGCGTTGACTAGTGCTTCAGTGGCCATATTTGTAGCACCAGGTGATCGGAAACAGGTGGGTGAATCAGTACTCCGGCGAAGGTGAGCGATGACGTATGCGAGTCTGGGAAGCTGGTCTGTCCGTGGGCGTGACACCGTGCAATGTAGGTATATGAACCCAGGGGCATCACCAGACCCAGTTTACTGTTTTGGCTAGCCACTTATAACCTACCAGAAGTACATATTAGACCACTAAAGCAAAGGCATTCATTAAATTAGAACGGACACTATTTATGTTGGTACAATCAAAATCAATGCAATTAATAAACAATTATTTAGTATTATATGCCATGGCAGAGTAATGCCTACTTTAGTGTTAAATCACTTAATCTACACTGATTGGCAAAATATAACTCACCAAGTAGGAGTTGTAGGAATCAAATTAAACCTAATATGTATGAATGTAATGATGATATATGTAAGTGCTTACAATATTGGGATAGTTTATTGGTGAAATCTGTACAATTCAAAAGAGGCTCTAGTACCCTATTAAGCCACCTCTAGCCTCGATACAAGATGAGATACTATTGGGCATTGGAGCTAAACAGTTCCCTTATGGTATCCTGTGGAACATTTGCCCTCAGATGTTGCAGATGGGCCTGTAGATCCTGCACACTCGTAGGTTGCTGAAGCTCATGTCCCAGCTGGTTCCATAAATGCTAGATTTTTGATAAACTGGTGACCAGGCAGCCCAGGCAAGTGTTGCAATCTGGCTGAGACATTCCTGGGAAACTCTTGCTTTGTGTGGCTGAGTATTATCCTGCTGAAAAATGCCAGTTGGAGACTCTGCCATGAGAGGCAACACATTGCTGCTCTGTTAGTGTCCATCGTATCTTTACTATGAGTGACCGACTCTCGTATGTGAGGCTTCCCAGATCATCACACCAGCAGCAGGGGCACTGCATCACTCCACAGCAAAGGCAGGATTGAAGCGCTCCATACTCGAACCTTGACAGTCATCGGATCCCAAACAGAACCTGGAGTCGTCATTAAAGACAATACGGTTCTAGTCCATAGCGGTCCAGGTTTCTCGTTCACGACGGCACTGCAAACGAAGATGACAGTGGCTGGCTGTCAATAGCAGGACATGTAATGGCTGCCATGACAACAAATTCCTTCTGCTAAGTGGCTGGAAATGGTCTGGGCAGAGACAGGGGTGTGCAGTGAAGGTGCCACCTGTGTCTGGATGGATGACAGCGAAACTGTAGGAGCCACTCCTGCTTCTAAGCGGATCAAACTATGCTCTCTCTGGTAGTCTGTCTGGGCCGTCCGGTGCTAGGTCAGAACAGCCTAGATGGCAGGAAATTTGTCAACTGGGCAAAATGTCTTTGAGTGCATTGTAGAGGCATGTCTAGCAGTCAACGAGCTCTCACCTAGAGGTACACGACCCAAAAAATTGCCTCTGAGAGCCTATTTATAGGGCAGTGAGGGATCATTTTTACGCACTCTTGTGGCAAGACCCAGTGTCTAATCAGACCACACCTCGTAATCATGTACATATCTGCCTAAGACAGAACTGCATGCTGAGTTTTAGAGCAATCCAGCATCCAGAGTTTTTCAGAGAACAGTGTTTCTCTCTGAAATGTCTCTCCAGGAATTATTTTTTCTTATACTGGATACTTGACCTGGGCTTCAGCAATTCATAAGAATTTAGCAGGGCTCTTGGTGTTACCCTTGAGTGTTTCTCTGTCCTTCATTATTGTAGCAATATGGTAGACAATTGCTGGCTTTAATGAAACTGTTGCTATTCTAAGATGTTGATTCAAATTCACTGAACAGAGAGTTTTCTCATAACCACTGAATATTAATAAGCTCAATAATCACAGGCTTTATACTGACCTGTCTGTCAAGACCAGTGTCTGTTTCTGTGTCTATGAATGAGAGAGTGAGGGAATGAAATGTTCTGAGTTTTTAATAAGATGATATTGTGATTTTTATTGGCACAAATTGGTGTCTAAATCCATGGCAGAGCTTCACCTCTATTCATGCTCCTCACAGGATGTTAGCTTTCTCAGGTTTTTCCTCTTGGTGAAACTTCATGATCGCAAGTCATTTCCTCTGAGAGTTGTCCTTATTTTCTCTATAGTATGAAAATCAGCGTGCAGTTAAACTCTCTGCTGAGCTACATGACTCCTGTGAGCACCATTTTCTCCTTCCAAACAAATATTAGATGTGATTTGCTGTGGCGTTACTGTAATTACGTAGGGGTGTGTGATATTGACAAAAATCATATTCTGATATTTTCTGGGATTTTGTCGATAACAATAATTAGATGATAGTTTGCAGACTTGTCTTTTTCAGTCAGCCAGTGTATATATTGGATCTAAAGCATTCAAAATTATTTTGAACCCTTCTCTCTCAACCGCTTGAATTGGTACGGTTTCTTTTGTGATGTTACTGATGGACAGTATGGAAACTGCATAAAAACTACACAGTGTTTCTTACATTTACAGACAGTATGAACCTGAGATATTTCATGTTTTGTCTGGTCAACTTCATTTCATTTCTTAATAAACATCCAGTTCTAGCTCTGCACAGAAGATTTATCTTCTTTCAGCCAGGAGAACCTTTCAGCTCCTGGTTCATGCAGTAAAGTGAAATCAACTTCAACCTAAGGCAAAATATGAAAGGTCTTGTTATGATTTCAAATTGAAAATGAAAATACACTTTTCAGTGTAACTAATATAGAGCAGCTGTCAGCTATCAATATCTTCTGGCTATATAAGATCCATTAAGGTGAACAGAGCTCCAGTAATCAACATTTGCTGAAGTGTGGTGAACAGTAACGGCTCTGGACTAAATAAATAAGAAACTGGGATTTAGCAGGGTCGGTAATGCAGCCAGGTCCCTACTGGAAGAGAATACCACTGATACGTTAAATTGTTTTATTCCTTCAGCCTGAATAACCACTGAACTTTGTTCCTCATTTGCATATGTTAATTAAAGATGATTCAAAACCCTTTAAAAAATACTCTCAATTGACAAAAAAAGCCAGATAGAAATGTCAGATAGCAGAATGCAGTTCTTTCTCAGGCAGATATGTAAATGATTACAGGTGTGGTCTGATTAGAAACTGGGTCTTGCCACAAGAGGGTGTAAAAGTGCTTCCCCCATTGCCATATATATATCTATAGACTCTCTGAGACTACTTTTGGGTAGTGTACCTCTTGGTGACAGATCAGGGACTGTTAGACACGCCTCTATGACACACTGGAAGACATTTTGCCCAGTTGACAAGACTTTGAGAGAAGGAATGTCATTGGACTGAGAGAAGTATGGTGATTTGCCCACCATCTAGGCCGTCCTGACCTAGCTGTTACGAGGTGTTGGGAGCAGTGGTTTCATGAGGGCAGACAGCCCAGATAGACCACCAATAGAGAGAATCGTTTGATTCGCCAAGGAGGAGCTCCCACAGTTTCATTGTTCTCCATCCAGACACATGTGGCACCTTCACTACACACCCTTGTGTTTGCCTCGAGTATTTTCAGGTGCTTAGCAGAAAGAAATTTGTTGTCACTGCACCAATTAAATGTCTTGCCATTAACAGCCAGCCACCATCCCCTTTGTTTGCAGTGTTGTCGTGAATATGAAATCTGCACTGCTAAGGACTAGAACCATATCGTCTTTAGGAACAATCCAGGTTATGTTTGGGATTTGACGAAGGTTGGGTTTGAGTACGGAGGCCTCGTGGTGAGTGCTTCAAACCTGCCTTTGCTGTAGAGTGACACACTGCCCCAACTGATGGTGTGATGATCTGGGGAGCCATCGCATATGATTGTCAGTCACCCCTAGTAGTGATACAAGA
This sequence comes from Ancistrus triradiatus, assembly GCA_025084515.1. Taxonomy (NCBI): domain Eukaryota; kingdom Metazoa; phylum Chordata; class Actinopteri; order Siluriformes; family Loricariidae; genus Ancistrus; species Ancistrus triradiatus. The sequence goes on from JAJAGP010007906.1 coordinate 6,667, forward strand.
GATACTAACAACTCAGCGATATGTGCAGGATGTTCTGCGGCCACGTGTTGTCTCTCATGGCAGAGCTTCCAACTGCCATTTTTCAGCAGGACACACAGCAAAGGTTTCTTAGAAATGTCACCAACTGATTGCAACAATTCCTTAGCCTGCTCGGTCATCAGATGTATCGCCAGTCAAGCCTTTATGGGACCAGCTGGGACACCAACTTCAGCAAACTATGAGTGTGCAGGATCTACAGGCCCAGCTGCAACATCTGTGGACAAATGTAACTCAGGATACCACTGGTATCCAGGCTACAGGCAGCCTCAAAGGGTCATAGAGCAGTAATATAAAGTTTTATTTGATTCCAACAACACAGTCACATACAACAAGTTACAATCACACGCTGACATCCAATAATAATATAAAGACATATTTAAAAGTGTAGCGGTATAAAGGTGCTACAAGAATATAAAAATATATAAAATATGAAGTGTGCAAGTATGAAGTTAAATTTCCTAAAGAAAATGTCTAGTGAGAAGTTCACAAGATGCAAGTCAGGTACAGTATTGCCTGCTTATAGAAGTAGTATTGAACATGAGTAAAAAAAAGAAAAAGAAAACCTTATTTCTCATGTAATGCAAGTATCGAACTTAAAAACGTATTGTAAAAACATGTAATGTACTAACAGTCATTACATTTCTAACAGAAAATATTCAACTTTAGCAGTATCACACATCTGATAATGTACCTTGCACTGAAGTTATTGTTGTTGAAGAAAGCAGGGAATGAGGATCAGTGTTTGTGCAGTTTGACAGTGGCATTGGGGAAAAACAGTTTTTCAGTCTGGAGGTTCGAGTCCTTAAGGCCCTATAATGCCTTCTAGATGGCAACAGAGCGAAGACATTGTGTCCAGGTGGGGTTGCATCCTTCACAATCCTTCTGGCTCAGCTTGAGCAGTGTGTATTGAAGATGTCCTCCAGTGTGGGCAGGGACCGTCCAATTATTTTTTGGGCAGTGTGTATAACCCTCCGGAGAGCTTTTTTGTCTGCTGCTGTGCAGTTGGCATACCATGCATTGCTACAGTATGTTAGAATGCTTTCCACAGAGCAGTGATAAAAGGCCACCAAAAGCTCTGCAGCCAGGTTGTTGTTCCTGAGCGTTCTCAGAAAATAGAGCCACTGTTGAGCTTTTTGGACCAGAGCAGTGGTGTTTGTGGTCCAACTGAGGTCCTCTGTGATGTGGGTTCCCAGACACTTGAAGCTAGAAACCCTCTCCACTTCTTCTCCTTTGATGTTTATGGGAAAGACATGCATTAGGTTAATTGATTACGCTAGTTTGTACAGCGGCAACGCGACGCTTTTTGTCTAAAAAAATTTTCTCAGTTTTCTTCATTTGCTTAGTACTTGGTGCACTTGCATAAACTTGTATGAGTCGAACCAGTGAGGTGCTATCTGACCTCGCTTCCATTTGGTACCAGCTAAGATCTGGACAGTTGAGCCATAAACTAATTTAATGAATGTTTGAGGCCCAAAAGTATCACACGTTTTGACAACCGGAACAGGTATAGAAACCTTGGCAATATGTTCATTTTAATTCAATGTATTTTTACCCACAAAAGACATGATCAGACATTTCCTACTTTGAGAGTCCAATTTATTAAGTTATTGATTAATAGGAATTATATACTATAGTATATCATTTTACATTGTGTCACTACACAAACATGTGACACGTATTTTGTATTCCAAAATATCTACCTGCCATATCAATCACCCAAATGCCCGTCTCTTTCTTATCAGTGATTTGTTTTATGGCACGCAGTGGATTTACTTAAACAGAGGCAGTGCATAGGACTGTGAAACAATTAAATGTGTGGCTCTGTAGACTATATAGACTCTGCTTATTCTGTTAGCAATCAAATAAAATCACAAAGACAGAAATCAGTGGCTCTTGTCACCATACTTTCCCTGGTCTTTAAAATAAAACTGCCCATCCTACAATCCACAAAGGTTTAGCCTACCTGTCCTTAGCCTATTGCACCAGTGCAATTAGCATTCTGCCTAAAAACTGGAAAATGTATTTACACATATGAATTACAAACCTAATATGAACATTTCCAGGTGAATTAATCCTGCTATAGTTATTGACAGAACTCAGAATTTTTCAGTCAAGATCTCTGAACCAGTAATCTGTGATTTTCTGTCATGTACTGTTATATTTAGCTGAGCTAATCACCATCCAACTAAAGCCCTACTCTATTTTCTTAGATGCTTAGAATGCTCAATCAGTTAGATATGACTCCAGCCACACTTCCACTGGGACAGTGGGTGTCCCACAAGATTCAGTTCTTATTCCATTGCTAGTCCATAATTTACTCCTTTTCAAATATTTTAATGACAGGTCAGTTTTCATTTTCATCGTCTGAACATTCAAAGACCTTTATTAACTCCAACAGCCCATCACAAACCCACAATAATCAGAAATGTATTCAAAAATAAAACCAAACCAATTACTGACTAAAATCAAAGACCACTCGGAGACAGAGAGGCGTTTGAAACCCAGTTTATTTACTTATGAACATGTGGAAGAGTAGAAGTGTTGTCAGTGTGTCGTGGTGTTGTGTAGAGGTTGCAGTATCATAAAGCCGGGCTGGGATGAGTGGAGGCATTTCGAGTTTGTGTTGCTGAAATGTTATAAAGAATACTGTCTATGCAATGCAGACGATACAGAGCTTCCATATTAAATCAGTGCCAATCATTTTTCATCCATCATACGGAATAGCTTTGATGATGTCATTTAAACAGACAGTGTGTTAATAAAAACGAATTGATAGATGGTGATAACACAAATGTTAGCTGGATTCAAACGCCAAATATTTTAGCAACTATATATTAAAAGTAAAAGTCTTATTCTAAGTACAACTACAGCCTATCAACTTAAACTACTTACTCTATAAATAGAGAATAACAATATAAAATCTTAACTTAATCTATAAACTACAGAATATCAATATAAAAGCTTATTTTATTCTATAAACTACAGAAAATTAATATAAAAGCTTATCTTTATAGATTAAGTAGTGAATATCAATATAAAAGCTTATCTTAATCTATAAACTATTGAATATCAATATAAAAGCTTGTCTTACTCTACAAACTACAGATAATCAAAATAGATAAACCTTATCTTACTGAATAAACACAATATTGACAGAAATCTTATTTACCCTATAAAGTACAGCCTTTTAACAGCAAAGCAGACCTTACACTAGAAACTACAAAAGAGCAATTAAAAAACTTTCTATATAAATTCCACAACAGCAATGAAAACCTTAGCTTGGTAAACCTAATCTACTGAAAATTTCTCTATAAATTGCAGCATATAAATAAAACTTCTTACTTATGTAAACTACAGAATAAAAATTTAAACACATACTATAATCAACAAAACTAAACTGTAAAAACTTACCTTATTTTATGCAAATCACAGAAAAGCAAATAAAACACTTATCATTAGAATATAAGGGACTCTGTGGATGGGAATTACTTGGTTAATGGAGAGTTAAAGGAATGTTAAAGGATATGTGGAGCAGCTCAGTGGAAGCCAGGAGGTGGGCCAGGTCGCTTGGTAGATGGCTGAACCAGAGGAGACTCCAGAACCTGAGTGTCACTGGACTCAGAGGAACGAAAGCACCCATCCTCTCCCATGCTCACTCCCTTGAAGGTCTTGGACACCTTTGTTTGCTGCAAAACACACAAGAGAAGAATACATGAAGATTTCTTCAAAGTTCTTGATATTTGGTTATTCAGTGACATTCAGTGCAGTTCATTAAATCTAAAAGTAAAGTGTGGATAAAGTCATACCATGTAGTCCATGAAGTTCATCTGCACCAGAGAGGTGATGGAGGACTCGGTGCTCAGGTGGA
>JAJAGP010007907.1:0-10567 GCA_025084515.1 Ancistrus triradiatus
CACCCCTTTAACCCCCACCTCTTTCTCTTACCCCCCTTCCTGTAAAACCTAGGGTACATAAAGCTTGCTAAGAAGTATGTATTTCAGAATGGTGATCTAAGCTGCTGTACCCATACATGACTCTCTGTACTGTATGTGTAAATAAACTCCTATGCTGATGGTCCCTTCTCCTGACAAAAGAGAGGCTGAATTTCTAACAGTACTGTCTGTGCTCTTGTATTTCCCTTGTTTGTATTGTTTGTTGAACCTATGTCTTAATTACCCTGTTTGTTATTTGACTCCCTGTAAGGAGTCTGACACTATTCACAATTTTACTGATATTTCAGGATTAGTTGTTATAATGAAGATCTGTTTATGTAGCTCCTATGTTGCTTTGAACATTCTAATGGACTTCCTATAATTCAACTTGTCAATACAAATGATGTTGTAATAATGCAAGATCAATTAAAAAAGGCCCGATATTTTAACAGGATCTGTATTTATATGTATAACATCTGTATAGCATATTTTTCAGTTATCATTCATATAATATTTTAGGAGTCAGACTGGTTGGTGATTCTCATCGGTGCTCTGGGAGAGTGGAGGTGCTTCAGGGGAAGACCTGGTCCACAGTGTGTGATGCTGCCTTTGACCAGCAGGAGGCAGAGGTTGTGTGTCGAGAGCTGGGCTGTGGGATTCCTGTGGAGGTTCTGGGAGCAGCTGCTTTTGGCAGAGGGGAGGGTCAGGTGTGGACAGAGGAGCTTCAGTGTAGAGGATATGAGTCTCAGATTCACTTCTGTCCAACATCATCTACACTCAACCACAACTGCTCCCATTCCAACGATGTGGGATTAATCTGTTCAGGTAAATGTTCCATGTTTCATTGTGTATTAAAATTTTCTCTGATCAGGTGAAATGTTGAACACTGTCTTCCTCACTATTTGTTTTTACTCCCATTTTTCTTACTCAGGGGGTATGAGGTTGGTGGATGGTGGAAGTCTCTGTGCTGGGAGAGTGGAGGTTCTTCATAGAGGACAGTGGGGAACAGTGTGTGCTGATGAATGGGATATCAGAGACGCTGCAGTGGTGTGTAGAGAGCTGGGTTGTACATATGATGTAAATTCAGTGAGCATATCCCACTTTGGACCAGGATCAGGACCAATCTGGATGGATGATGTAGTCTGTACTGGATCAGAATCTACACTGAAGAACTGTGGATCAGCAGGATGGGGAAAGCATAACTGTGATCACAGTAAGGATGCTGGAGTCGCCTGCTCAGGTAAGCTATTCAAGATTTTATTTTAGACTTTATACTCTGATAAACCAAACCATTAAAAACATGCACAGATTGAATAAGAAATTATTCTGCTTATCACACATGTTAATATCTGGGATATATTAGATGACAGTGAGCACTCTGATGTCACTCTGGATGTGGGGAAAAATGTTTACTAATAAAGACCTGAGAAGATTTAACACTAGAAAGACTGAAGTTTAGTGACCGTTATTGAGTGATAGTTATTTAATCTGGTGACTGTGGACATTTTTCATTCCAAAAAAGCTGGGATGGGCAATTTTGGGATAGTAATTGGGTACAAAAAGTAATTAGTAAGAAGTAATTATGTGATTTCAAAAAACTGATGCCAACAGGTGATTATAGTCATGATTTCGTACAAAAGCAGTATACACAATAAGCTGTCTTTGAAGAGCAAAGATGAGCAGAGGCTCTCCAGTTTATCAGAACATGCTTGTAAAACTACTAAAATGCCTAAATTGGTTATTCAAACATCTAGATTATTAGTCCATTTTACCATTTAGCCATTATCTTAGCTATTTAGTCATTAAAAACAACCCTGTCTCTGGAACTCTTCTTAAGAGCTGCGTTTGATAGAATTGGTTAGTTGCTTTACTTAATCATATAGCATCAATGCTCTTTAATACAGTCTGAATTTACAAAGAAATCAATAATGTTAAAAAAAATAAAATAAAAAATCAGGATGAAGCAGAAAAAAATTGATACAAAAGTCTGATCAAATACAAACAGCTCAGTTTGGTTTAAAGGCATTATGCACTTTCATGTAAAGTCATCACTTGTATCTGTGCATCATATACTGTATGTTGCTTAATTACATTATGTTAGCTAATCATTTTTATTCTAGTACCTTATGTGATGACAATGTTAAAGGGGTCACTGTTACAGTATCAGGGGGATGATCAGTATTCAGTTTTTCTCCATTATTCATAGTCAGTCTTGCCCATGTAAGCATTGGCTGGATGGCACTACAGGGATCAAACGCTGGTCTCTGCAGTGGTGGGCTAGTGTATTAGATAGCTGTCCCACCTCAGGGTGTTCATGTACATACATACAGGTGCATAGTGTACATATTTAATGTGCATAATTACATCAATTTCTCATGGTGATATTTTTAGGAGTCAGACTGGTTGGTGGTTCTGACTGCTCTGGGAGAGTGGAGGTGCTTCAGGGGAAGACCTGGTCCACAGTGTGTGATGCTGCCTTTGACCAGCAGGAGGCAGAGGTTGTGTGTCGAGAGCTGGGCTGTGGGATTCCTGTGGAGGTTCTGGGAGCAGCTGCTTTTGGCAGAGGGGAGGGTCAGGTGTGGACAGAGGAGCTTCAGTGTAAAGGAAACGAATCTCAGATTCACTTCTGTCCAACATCATCTACCCTCAACCACAACTGCTCCCATTCCAACGATGTGGGATTAATCTGTTCAGGTAAGGATTAAATCTTTCACTGTTAATCTCTTTTTTAATCTCTTAGTATGAGATTTTATATTTATTTGCTCTTTTTCATTCACTGATGTGTTTTCTGATACAGGCAGAGTGAGGTTGGTGGATGGCGGAAGTCGCTGTGCTGGGAGAGTGGAGGTTCATCGTGATGGTCAGTGGGGAACAGTGTGTGATGATTTATGGGATATGAGAGATGCTGCAGTGGTATGTAAAGAGCTGGGATGTGGTGATGCTGTAGATGCTCTGGGTGATGCTCACTTTGGACCAGGATCAGGACCAATCTGGATGGATGATACGAGTTGTAGTGGATCAGAATCTACGTTAAAGAACTGTAGGTCAGCAGGATGGGGTGAACTTAACTGTGATCATAAAAAAGATGCTGGAGTCATCTGCTCAGGTAAGAAGTTCCATAAATATATAAGCATAACTGTAACAAAACATTTGTGTCAACTGTTGATCAGTCCATCTCATTAGCTTGGAGGAATATGATCCCATTCCTCCATACAGAACAGCTATCACAGTCGAGTGGACAAATGCAGATGGAGTCACAGGTCCCAGTTTAACAATAAATAAACATCGTTTTATTGTCCACAAAAGTTTAGATAATATAAATAAGAAAACAACTCAGCAATGAGCACACTCAGTAACTCCAAAAAATAAGTCAAACAAAACCTGGCATGGGAGCCGAAAACAGACAAAGCAATAAACTGAACTAAGATAAGACACAGCAAAAACAATCCTGGCACAGTGACCAAAAGAAAAGGAGAACAACCGTTAGCCGCGGCTAGGCTAACGGTTACAGGCAATAGTCCAAAACAAAGTGAAACAAAGTTCGAGGGTAGCCGCAACAAAAACAATAATCCCAAAGCCGCAGGGTGTACCTAAACAATAACTAACCGGCTTACTTGGCATAACATGGCATTGCGTGGTGTAGAAAGTGCGTAGCGCTAGCGTAGCATAGTATAGCATAGATCTGTTGCATGGCTTGGCTTGGCTTGGCATGAAAACGTGACAGTATGACCGCATAGAAGAGTGTATACTTGTAAAATGCTCCCGCGACGCAAATGGGGAAATACAGAGCTTATATCCACACACTCCCCAGCCGTGCAAGGGAGTAATTAACTGAAAAATAACCAATGATAAAGTCCCACGCCAACGCAACCAGCCAGAAAACGTCCAGGGTGCCGGCATCTTGAAAACTCACGGCGAATTGTGGGCGGGGACTACATTTCCCACAATTTGCCATGAGTTTTCAAGATGGCGGCACCCTGGACGTTTGCTGGCTGATTGCAAACAAAAGAAAACCGGGGGCAGGGTACGCACCCTAACAGCCCCCCCTCCCAAAAGGAGTTCACCCTCGGACTCCTCAACCCCCCCCAGGGGTGCGTGGAAAGGTCCGGGGGTTTCCTCTCGGGGCGACGGCACCGGACACGGGTGGGTGGTGAGAGACCAGACGGAGGGTCCGGACTGATGGACCAGTGGGTTTCTCGGAGGTCCAGGGAGCGGACGATCACCAACCTTGACCAGATCCTCTGGACGATCCCCCTGGAACATGGAACCTCAAGTAAGGCCTCTCTGGACACGAGACCTCTGAGGAGGCCTCTCTGGACACGAGACCTCTGAGGAGGCCTCTCTGGAACACGGGACCTCTGGGGAGGCCCCTCTCTCCGGTGCAGGTGGCTCAAAAGCGGGGATAACCGGCGAGGATAAGGCGGCTAGCAGTTCATCTACTGAGCTAAGTGGCGCAGACAGCTCAGAAGCGGGGCTAACCGACAAGGACAAGGCGGCTAGCGGCTCATCAACCAAGCTGAGTTGCGCGAATAAGGTGGCTAGCGGCTCATCAACCGAGCTAAGTGGTGCAGACAGCTCGGAAGCAGGACTAACCGACAAGGATACCTTGTCACCGGGCGAAATGGGACCCGACTTGGAACTAAGGGGCTCAAACGGCCCGTTCACGGGCCTGAGGAGCTTGGAAGGCCCTGACACGGGACTGAGGGGCTCGGAAGGCCCCGACACGGGACTGAGGGGCTCAGAAGGCCCCGACACGGGACTGAGGGGCTCTGAGGCCCAAACTCGGGACTGAAGGGCTCGGAAGGCCCAAACTTGGGACTGAAGGGCTCAGAAAGCCCAGACTCAGGACTGAAGGGCTCGGAAGTTGGATCTCCAGGTGCTAGTGGCTTGGATCCGGTGCTACGAGGCACGACCAACTCAGCGGAAGATGTAACAGGCAAGGAGGGCACCAATGCGGGGCTAGCATGTTCAAGAAACCGACTAACATGCTCGTTGGTAAGGCTATATGGCGAGGTGAACTCAGAGACGGGGCTAGCAAGCGCACAAACGGGGCTATTCAGCGGCATCGGCTCATTTACAGGGCTAAGGCCCGCATCAGGCTTGCAAAAAGGGGCTAGCGAATTCTGACACAGAATTGCGTGGCGCTAGCAGCTCATTAGGGAGATTGAGAGCTGCGGGAGACCTGTAAAAGTGGCTGGCGGGCTCGAGACCCGAATTGTGCTAGGCTAACGGCTCATCTATCGAGTTAAAAGGTCTGACACACTCAGACACTGAAATAAATAGCGCTAGTAGCTCGTTAGCGGGGCTTACAGGGTCGAGAACAGGGTTACAAGGTGCGATAGGCTCCTTAATGGAGCTAACGGGCGTGGTGTGCACCGATACGAGGCTAGCGTCTTCAACAACAGAGTTAACCAGCGGGGTAAGACGATACTAGAGCCTCATTGGAGGTGCTAAATGGCGCGATAACCTGCAGAGAGTGAGGAGGAAGACTAAACCTACACAAGGAAACAGAGGTTGCTTGCAGGGCTCCCTTGGCGGGCGACGTGGTGCTTGCGACGTCATCCAGGAGGGCCATGATGTCGCGGATGGACTTCTCGCTGAGAGACGAAGTGCACAGGAGTCTCCTGGCGAACAAGGTGGCGCGAAGAGCGTCCTCAGCGAGGGATGCCACCCTCAAGACGTCATCAGCGGGCAGGTGTGTGCTCTGGAGGGTCCCCGGAGTGTGGAAGGTCCTCTGGACAGTCTCCAGGGGAGACACACCCAGGGCTGGACTGGTCCTGGTACCAGCCTGGATTCTCCGCCAACCCTTGGACTGTCGGCCACGGGACTTGCCGTCTGCTGGTCTGGCGGGAGCATTCGAGTGGACAAATGCAGACGGAGTCACAGGTCCCAGTTTAACAATAAATAAACATCTTTTTATTGTCCACAAAAGTTTAGATAATATAAATAACAAAACATAACTCAGCAATGAGCACACTCAGTAACTCCAAAAAATAAGTCAAACAAAACCTGGCATGGGAGCCAAAAACAGACAAAGCAATAAACTGAACTAAGATAAGACACAGCAAAAACAAACCTGGCATGGTGGCCGAAAGAAAAGGAGAACAACTGTTAGCCGCGGCTAGGCTAACAGTTACAGGTGTGGCATGGCATGGCGTTGAAAGCACGTAGCGCTAGCATAGCATAGCATAGATCCCTTGCATGGTTTGGCCTGGCTTGGCTTGGCATGAAAACGTGACAGTATGACCACATAGAAGAGCGGATACTTGTAAAATGCTCCTGCGACGCAACTGGGGAAATACAGAGCTTATATACACACTCCCCAGCCGTGTGCGGGAGTAATTAACTGAAAAATAACCAATGATAAAGTCCCATGCCAATGCGATCAGCCAGCAAACGTCCAGGGTGCCGCCATCTTGAAAACTCACGACGAATTGTGGGAAATGTAGTCCCAGCCCACAATTCGCCGAAAACAAAAGAAAACTGGGGGCAGGGCACTAGCTTCAACAACAGCTTCAACTCCAGGATGTTGATGGGATTCCTCACTACTTGCTGTTGGACTTGGCTGTACCAAAACATTAACTTTATTCTTCTTTAACTGTTCTTTGGTAGAACGAATTTTGTGCTTAGGGTCGTTCGCTTCCTGCATGACCCACAATCTCTTGAGATTCAGTTCACATGCAAATATTCTGATATTTTCATTTAGTGTTTGCTAACATAATTTACAATTCATTGTTCCATCAATGATGGTGAGCTGCTCTATTTTGCAGATGCAGCAAAATAGGCTTAAACCATGATACTACCACCACCATGTTTCACAGATGGGATAAGTTTATTATGGTAGAATGCAATGTTTTGCTTTCTCCACAAATAATACTTCTTATTTAAATCAAAAAGTTCTATTTAGATCTCAAATATGCACAAAATATTTTTCCAGTATCCTTCTGGCTTGTCCATGTGATCTTTAGCAAACCTCAGACAGGCAGCAATGTTCTTTTTAGAGAGCAGTGGCTTTCACCTGGCCATGAACACCATTGTTCAATGTTCTCCTGCTGGTGGACTCATGAACATAAACACAATCCAATGTGAGGGAGACCTTTAGTTGCTTAAGTTATCCTGGGTTCCTTGTGACCTTGTGAACTATTACAAGCCTTGCTCTTCTGACTTTTTTTTTTTTTTTTGGTTGACCACTCCTGGGGAGGGTAACAATGGTCTTGAATTTCCTCCATTTGTACACAATCTGTCTGAATTTTAATTGATGGAGTCCAAAGTCTTTTCTGATGGTTTTGTAACCTTCTACAGTCTGATAAGCATCAACAACACTTTTTCTGAGCAATCTCCTTTGTTTGTACCATGATACACTTCCACAAGTGTGTTGTGAAGAGCAGGCTTTGATAGATCCCTGTTCGTTAAATACTCTCTAATTTTATTTTCAAATTAACTGCTAATTCTAGAGGTTCACATACTTCTAGAACTAACAGATATTGAGGGGCTATTTTCCTCAATAAATGAATGGACAAGTGTAATATTTCTCTCATTTGTTTAATTGGGTTCTCTTTATCTACTTTTAGGACTTCTGTGAAAATATGGAGATAGCATTAACCATTTGGATCCCTTATGCAGAATTTTTGCCATATAAATATACATATTTCAGGAGTCAGACTGGTTGGCGGATTTCACCAGTGCTCTGGAAGAGTGGAGGTGCTTCATGGGAACACCTGGTCCACAGTGTGTGATGCTGCCTTTGACCAGCAGGAGGCAGAGGTTGTGTGCCGAGAGCTGGGCTGTGGGATACCTGTGGAGGTTCTAGGAGTAGCTGCTTTTGGCAGAGGGGAGGTTCAGGTGTGGACAGAGGAGCTTCAGTGTAGAGGAAATGAATCTCAGATTCACTTCTGTCCAACATCATCTACACTCAACCACAACTGCTCCCATTCCAACGATGTGGGGCTGGTGTGTGCTGGTAAGTTAGAAGCAAATAAATATGAAGAACCACCCAACTTAATCAGTGCTCTTGTTTTCTCAAAATTCACATTGTTTCCTCCAATTGTTTTTTCCAAATCACACACACACTGCAACCAAGCATATTTTGTCCCTTTGCCCCTGGGGGACAAATGCATTCAGTGGGCAGTCATTAACAGAACCTATGTAGTGAATTTTAAATGAATGGGAGTTATCTGTTACATAATGGATAATTTACATATAATTTAGAATAGGACATTTGAACCATGCCTTATCTCCCACAAGGAAATTTTGTGGGAAGATTCAATCACATGCAGTTATACAGTGGTATTTTCTAATTTCTGCATAAATATGATCTAAAAGATCATCCGATTTATATAATATGACATTTCTTTATTGAGGAAAATTGCTTTTTTCCCCTTAGTAGACATGTTATCCTGTAAATATCCTAGTATATTAACCAAGCTGCCAATAACACCATCTACCAAAAGCTCTATTCCCAGCCCATATGTAATTGCCTAATAAAAAGATCTGTCTTCTGTTACTATTTGGAGGCGCCAAGAGACTCGACATTTGGCCAATAGGAGGAAGTTTCAATACATTCACCTACACAGATGCTTGTCTTTATTTTAATATGTGTTTTTTTTTAAACTTTAAATTTATTTTAATTAATTTTTTGTGAAGAAAAGAGATTTGATTATTGTCATCAGCTAGGCAGGGTTTTCTAATTTTATTTTTTCAGTTGTAGCTCCTACAGCCGTCAAAAAGCATTTTTCATTGAGGTGACATAAGACAATGTAGATAAATTGAAGAGCAGCCTTTCTGCTATATTTTGAATCATTTACAAGACTTTGGTTGTTGCAACTGCAAGTGAGTACTGCAGAATAGCAGGTTAGATATGATTATTTGTGTGTATATTTTATTTTATGTCAAAGGCTCTTAGTGACAGGAATAAGGCTATGTCGATAGTAATCAGTGACATTCACAGTGAGATAATGTAACGTGATCAATTAACATCACACAAGTCTTTGGGATGTGTGAGGAAATTGGAGCACCCAGAAAAAACCCACACTGATACAGGGAGGATATTCTGTTTAGATATAAGAGACTGGAGATGAACCTAAATAACGTCCATGATAAAATATGCTAATTCCTTCTGATGTAGTAGCACAGATACATACATGGCTGGGTTTGGTTAGCAACATTACAGAGAAATATGGGCAAGACCTTTTGCAGTCTTTGAAGGTGTGATTGAGTCTACTTTGGAGGTAACATGGGGTTATATCAGGAGTGTAGGGCAGCACAATCTGTCATCCATTAGGGTATTTTCTCTCTCTCTCTCTCTCTCTCTCTCTCTCTCTCTCTCTCTCTGGGTTACAGACAGTGTGAGGTTGGCGGATGGAGGAAGTCGCTGTGCTGGGAGAGTGGAGGTTTATCATAGAGGACGGTGGGGAACAGTGTGTAGTGACTTCTTCTGGGATGAGAGAGACACTGCTGTGGTGTGTAGAGAGCTGGGCTGTGGTGAAGCTGTAGATGCACAATATGATGTTCATATTGGAACAGGATCAGAACTGATCTGGATGTACAGTGTGGACTGTCATGGATCAGAGTCTACACTGAAGAACTGTGGATCATTCGGATGGGGGAAACATAACTGTGGTTATGGTGAAATAATTGCAGCCACTTGCTCAGGTAGAAGATTTGTCATCATAAAACAATCCACTAATTTAAGAAATATCACTTTATTAATTGAAAATTTGTTACATTCAAAAATATATTTGCAATCTGTGATTATTAATAATCTTCAATAGCAAAAAAGCACAACATTATTATGTGATTACAGGTCACAGGAAGTCCAGACTCTCTGATGGTCCTCACCAGTGCTCTGGGAGAGTGGAGGTGCAGCATGGGAACACCTGGTACACAGTATGTGATGCCTCCTTTGACCAGCAGGAGGCAGAGGTTGTGTGTCGAGAGCTGGGCTGTGGGATTCCTGTGGAGGTTCTGGGAGCAGCTGCTTTTGGCAGAGGGGAGCTTCAGGTGTGGACAGAGGAGCTTCAGTGTAGAGGAAACGAATCTCAGATTTTCTTCTGTCCAACATCATCTACACTCAACCACAGCTGCTCCCATTCCAATGATGTGGGATTAATCTGTTCAGGTTCAGTATCAGTATTTATCTCTCAATCAGACAGACATTGCTGATCATGGAACTGATTACTGAACTGTAATTAGCATAACACTGTTCATTATAACTTTATCTGAGAGCTTAATTGTTTGTTCAGGTCATACAGAGGCTCTGCTGGTGAACGGCTCAGACTCCTGCTCTGGTCGAGTGGAGCTCCAGTACCTCAGTGATTGGGGCACAGTTTGTGGTGTAAGCTGGGATATGAGAGCTGCCAGTGTCCTCTGTGCCCAGCTGAAGTGTGGCAGTGCTGTGGCTGTGCTGGAGTCTGACTGGTTTGGGGAGGGGAGTGGCCAGATCTGGGCTGATGTGTTTGATTGTCAGGGGAATGAGACTCACCTGTCCCAATGTTCCATCTCATCATGGAGTCGAGCTGCATGCTCTCATAAACAAGATACTGGAGTTATC
>JAJAGP010007908.1:0-10559 GCA_025084515.1 Ancistrus triradiatus
CTCTGTGGGACGCTATGTTAAAATGGGCTATTAGATTAGTACAAACACGCATTACTCACTTTAACTTTGTAATGAGAAGCTGCAATGCTCCACTGCTGCTAGAAAACAAGTTCAGATCCAGCTAGTCCATGTGTGTTGATTACCGGTCGAGTATGCAAATTATATCAAGGGAATTGCTTCTTTTTCCCAAGCAGAAACCAATGGTGCACTACTTGTTTGAGATCCATCAAACCAGACCTCCAGTACTTACATGTGCATTTGAATTTACGGCTGGAGACCCTCATCTAGAGCAAGTTACAATTAAGCTGAGATGTTAATGGTACGAGCCATTGCTCATGGGTTCTATAGCTGGACACTTTCCGATGAATAGTCCTGAGACTTAAGCACTGAGGCAGCCCTGTCCTTCAGTTGCTATACTTCTCAGTCTCTTATAGAGATGTCACATTGTTAATAATGAAAGACAAAAACAATGTTCACAATGAAAAAAAAATCACTAATAAAAAATAAGCACTATAGAACACAATGCTACAGAAGACGCCATTTAATTAGTTGACTATTACTGATTTTGCACGAGTTCTGTGCTCATCACTGCAAACTCGTATCATTTTTATTCGTGCTAATTGATTCCCAAGGAACAGCCACGGTGCCGCAGCCTGAGGGAGCAGAGGGGAAGCACATGAAGGGAGACGTTCTTCCTCCATTTTGAGAAGTTAGAAAAGATGATTCATAAAAAGCAAGATAACTTTTTGACCCTGTTTCCACAAATATTTAGGCAGCACCACTATCCATTTAGCTTAGAACCACCAGGTCTGGTAACAGAGAACGCAAGGTCAGAACAGAGACGTACAATTTCAAATCAGAAAAAGATAGCATGGAAATTGCAACGTCTTCAATGCAGATAGTATGAACCCGAAATATTTCATGTTTCGACTTCTCAAATTTATTTGTGACTAAACATCCTTTCCTTTTCACAAGCCTTACAAGACGTTCTGTCACCGAGGATACCAAGTGATTCAGGAGTTATTTTGTCCTGTTCTTCCTGCAAACACATTTTAAGGTGTGTATTTCAAAATTCTCCACATACTCTCTATTGGGGACAGGTCCGCAACCATGCCTTTGTAAGTTGTGCAGCATGTGGTTTTGCATTGTCTTGGCGAAAATGAAACAAGACCAATGAAGGCAGTTTATGTTGCTCTAAAACTCAATGTACTTTTCTGCAGAAATGTAAATGGCACTGTCCCAACCACCATACCATGATGGACCCTGGCTTTTGGACTTGTTGCTGATAACAGTCTGGATGGTCCTTTTGGTCTTTGGTCCGGAGCACAGGGCATCCATTACTTCAAAAAAAAAAAATGGAATACTGATTGGTCTGACCACAATCCGAGTTCTCATTGTGTGATGGTCCATCCCAGATGCCTCCGAGCCCAGACAAGTCAACGCCGCTTCTGGACATGGTTAACATAAGACTTCTTTTTTGTATAGTAACGTTTTAAGTGGCATTTGTGAATGTAGCTCTGTATTGCAGAGCTTGATAAAGGTTTGATAACGTAATCCCTTGCCCGTGTGGTTCTATCAGCTATTGATGAATGATGGTTCTTGATGCAGTGCCATCTGAGGGATCAGGCTTCAGTTTATGCTTGGGCCCTTAACGTTTATGCACTATTATTCCTCCAGATTCCATGAATCGTTTAATAATATTATGCACTGTAGAGGGAGAAATATGTAAATCCCTTCTAGTCTTTCTACACATTGCCGCCCATCTCTGCTCCTCAAAGACCCAGCCTTTCCTTAGGGAGTTTTTCCTTGCCAAAGGCCCCATGGCTTGCTCAATTTGGGATTGGACGTAGATATTAGGAGATAATCTAAACTTGTAAAGTTGCTTTGAGACAATGCTCCATTGGAAAAAGCGCTATAGAAATAGATCTGACTTGACTTTCCTGGATGCTGTGTTTTTACCAACTCATAATCACCTGTTTGAAGTCACATCATTATTTATTTATTTGTTTTATTCATTACCACTTCTAAACTGTCCCCGTCCCGATGTTTTTTGGAATATACTGCATGCCTGAAATGCCCGAGTGGATGTTTATTAACAAATGACCAGACAAAACATGAAATATCTCAGGTTCAGACTGTCTGCAATGCAAAAAAAAGTCAATGGTGCATTTTCCATACTGTCCCATCCTTTTCTGATTTGGGGTTGCACACTTCAATTGCTGAATCAGCAGTCCTTTGCATCTACTTATTTGCACTACATGCTGAAATTTGCGCCAGTGTGCATACGTTTGCGTTTATCATTACACTAGGCACACAGCCTGGGGACCTGTCGCCTTACCGCTGCTTAGTGTAGATACTGTATTAATCTTATTTTTCCCAACACGTCACGTTTAGTCTGGATTTTCTTTATATTCCTTTATATTTTAGACATTTTTCATAACCCTTGTTTTAATGCTCCTGTTGCTATGCAGGTGTCAAGTCCTGAGAGACAAACTAATTACGTGACAGTAACGCTACTCTACGTAACGCACCACGCAAAGCGGATCTTAAGTTCACTTAAAGCGTCACAAACCTACTCCGTTCACACCTACGGGACTTCAGGAAAACTTCTGCGCCCAGACACTGCTGCTTCATTCAGGCAGCGAAGATGACATGGAAAGCGCTGCTTAGGTTGGATAAATTGCCAGTGCGTACGCTACAATTAATAACTTTGTACAGCCACCTGGATTTTGGACCCCAGAGTCTGCGTTGACATTATTATCTGGGATGCCCATGGGAGCAGGAAACAGTTGACACACCTTTGCGGGCGAGATACTCATTAGCCTAAATGGGTCTATTATTCATTACTTTGCAAAGGAGGATGACACAGCTTTGTCTCATAAACTCACTGCATTATTCATGGCATCTGTAATTATTATTTATATAACATTTCCTAGGCGGGATTAGTACAGTAGAACGTTTGGACATGACTGCATGATTGGTACTGTATGCTTAAACACGTTCTGTGTACAGATAATACACACAAATACACAGAAACCGTGCTCTGAATTTTGAACCGATACGTAGTACGACACTCTCCTGCACTCGGCCAGGCTAACTGAGGAAGTCGGCAGTGCGTGACGTAGGGAGTCACGTGGCGGAGTGATGAACGCTGGGAAATGCAGTGAGGAAAAGCCGTGGTCGCGACAATCTTTTTTTGCTTGTTCACTTTCAATACACTATTATAATAAATTGCATGAGATCTTCAGTACTTTATTACAACATAAGCTTTATGTTAATGATTTTGCCCGATTGTAGTTTAGTGCAAGTGTATAAATGCATAAATGCTTGATAAAACTTAACGTCTTCAGTTATTTAGGGAAACGAATAAGCTTGTACTGATTTAAGCTCATTAGAATGAGATGAATTTCATTTCAACACCAATTTCATTGACAGTTCAGGCTCACAAAGACCAAACCTAACCGGTAACACAGGGTGAAGGATGGAACCAACCTATACAGGGTTCTAATATAGCTCACACATGCGCAAACACACCCACTTACAGAGACACTAATCAACCCAACATATCTGCAGAAGGTATCCAGACCACCTGGAGCAAGATCTCTGAATCTCTTACCACTGAGCCACCGCGCCGCCCCTAGAAGGAGTTTGGAGTAGAGCATTTCATTCAAACACACTTGGCAACAAAGAATAAATAAATAAATAAATAAAAAATAAGATGAAAAAGGATTATCAGGGAGGCTTTAAACAGATATGATGCAAGTGCAGAGAAACAGATCAAGCACTAATCAAACAGCAAGGCAAACGAGTACAGTAGCTGAATTTAAAATAATAATAATTCACCTGGTATAACGTGGTTCAGAGGTAATTACTTTACTTAATTACTTTGTTTGGATCAGGGTGGATCTGAGACAGAGGTACAAACATGGACACGTGCAAATGTGCTCTGATGGACCGGATTCTTTTGTTTGACGGAAGCCAAAAATGCACTGATACAATATTAAGAACAACACGGAAAATCAGCCAGATGAACCAAAGACTCCACGAGTGAATGAGAGCCAGTTTGTATACAATAGTTATGGGTTAGAGAGAATATACAGGTACTACAGGTAACCAAAGGAGTACTACTTACAATAGGACAGGCACATAGACTTACAGCGGCATATACAGCTAGGTACAAATAAGTAGTGGCAAGTCATCCACACCAACACGAGCAGATTGTTAGTTAGAACAGTCTAGTCTGAATGGCAGTGACACGAATGACGTCCGCTCTTAAACTCCCACCTCTGCTCGTGGTTCCACAGCGTTGATTGGCTGTTTATGGGTGCAACGTCGAGTAGTGCTGGGCGGTATGGCCAAACTTTGTATCATGGTATTTTAAAGGATTCTGCCGGTTTTACTATATTGTCATAGTATTTTGGTCTCAGTGGAAGGAGATACCGAGCTTTTATATGGGTGTGTAGCTTACTCCACCGTCAGGAGTAAATAGAGTCTAAATAAATAATGAATACACATACATGTGTGTTTATTTATTTATTTACTACAGAGTCACAGAATGCTCCATTAAAAAAGATAGCAGGGGCTGCTGGACTCTCGCTAGCTTTAGCTTTTGGCTCTTTGACTTTGTTTGCTTTGTCAAACTGCGTATTCGTTGGGGTGATTTTGTTTTAAACGTCTTAATAAATCTGTTATTCTGATTGTTTTCGGAGATGATCCTTCACTGGTTATTTTCGTCATGTATGTACAGTGGTGCTTAAAAGTTTGTGAACCCTTTAGAATTTTCTATTTTCCTGTATAAACTTGACCTAAAACATCATCAGATTTTCACACAAGTCCTAAAAGTAGATAAAGAGAACCCAGTTAAACAAATGAGACAAAAATATTATACTTGGACATTTATTTATTGAGGAAAATGATCCAGTATTACATATTAGTGAGTGGCAAAAGTATGTGACCCTCTAGGATTAGCAGTTAATTTCAAGGTGAAATTAGAGTCAGGTGTTTTCAATCAATGGGATGCCAATCAGGTGTGAGTGGGCACCCTGTTTTATTTAAAGAACAGGGATCTATCAAAGTCTGCTCTTCACAACACACGTTTGTGGAAGTGTATCATGGTACGAACAAAGGAGATTTCTGAGGAGCTCAGAAAAAGAGTTGTTGATGCTCATCAGGCTGGAAAAGGTTACAAAACCACCTCTAAAGAGTTTGGACTCCACCAATCCACAGTCAGACAGATTGTGTACAAATGGAGGAAATTCAAAACCATTGTTACCCTCCCCCGGAGTGGTCGACCAACAAAGATCACTCCAAGAAGCAAGGCGTGTAATAGTTTGGTGAGGTCACAAGGAGCCCATGGTAACTTCTAAGCACCTGAAGGCCTCTCTCACATTGGCTGATGTTAAGTTCATGATTCCACATCAGAAGCCACTGAACACAAATGGTTGGTGCATGGCAGGGTTGCAAGGAAAAGCCACTGCTCTCCAAAAAGAACTTGCTGCTCGTCTGTAGTTGCTAAAGATCATGTTTGACAGCCAGAATACTATTGGAAGAATGTTTTGTGGATGGATTGAACCAAAATGAACCTTTTGGTTTAATCAAAGAAAGTGTTATCTTTTGGAGGAAAAAAGGAAACACGCATTCCAGCATAAGACCTTATAAAATCCATCTGTGAAACATGGTGTGGTAGTATCATGGCTTGGGCCTCTGTTTTGGCTGCATCGGCAGACGGCTTGCCATCATTGATTGACAATGAATTCTGAATGATAATCAGAGAATTTCTAAAGGAAAATGTCATGGCATCTTCCATGAACTGAATCTCAGAGAAGGTGGGTCATGCAGCAATACAAGACCCTAAGACACAGGTGTTCCAACAAAAATGGTTTACAGAAGATAAAGTTCATGTTTGGAATGGCCAAGCCAAAGTCTCTGACCGTAATCCATGGAAATGGTTGAGGAGGGACCCTGAAGCGAGCAAGCTAATTGTGAGGAAACCCACCAACATCCCAAGCTGAAGAAGGCCTGTCTGGTACGGAGTAATGGGCTAAAATTCCTCCATATCCGGTGTGCAGGGACTGATCAACAGCTACAGGAAACTTTACTGCAGTTATTGCTGCACAGGGGTGTCACAGCAGATACTGAAAGCAAAGGCTCACATACTTTTGCCACTCACTAATATGTAATATTGGATCATTTTCCTCCATAAATAAATGACCAACTATAATATTTGTGTCTCATTTGTGTAACTGGGTTCTCTTTATCTACTTTTAGGACTTGTGTGAAAATCTGGTGATGTTTTAGGTCACATTTGTGCAGAAATATAGAAACTTCTAAAGGGTTCACAAACTTTCATGCACCAGCGTAATCCAAACGGTACGCTGCAAAAGTTACAATGCCTAAGCCATGGTTGTGTTCAAAATGGATCACTAGCCCCTTAGTAATGTCCCTAGTCCCTCATCAGTAATGCGCTATTTAGGGAGACTATCTAGTTGACTAGCTAAGTAGCACTCAGAACACAGCCAAAATCAGTAACACTGATCATGTCAGCAAAAAAACCCTTAAATATGTCTCTTTAACAAACTCTCGAGTGCCTGAAACTTTGATTTATGAACTGACCTGGACTGAATTATGAATTAAAGTTAGTTAGTTTACTGTGCTGGTCACGTGTGGTTGACCGGTGTAGAATCGGTTATAAGATACTGAATGGCCGAATCAGCTAAATATGTAAATAATGAAGGCTTGGATTACTACATTCATAATGTAGTCCTTCTTTTACATCTCACTTGCTTTATAAACCTTTTCTGTGTTCTGTTCTTTAATCTGACTGAGCCTTTCACAGACTGTGGCCGTTTCTCAATACCAAATACGTGAAGTTCGGACTTGCGTACTGCCTTGTCTGGACTTGGCAAGTTGGACTTGTGAGTACATTCTCCCGATGATGGGAGGACACAGTTCAGTTATTCCACATTTGGAACAGTAGCGTCCTTGGCTATGGAGGAATGACAGTTTAATTTTACATCCAGATAAAATCCTAAAACATATTGTATAAGGCCTGTCAGTGTTGGAAGAAGTGCTCAGATCTTTTACTCTCCATTGAATAGTTTAATCTACGTGTAACAACGGACATAACAAACCGATCGCATTTCAGCATAAAATAGAAACCTTCCCAAACGAGTCTGATTTTAGAAGGAAATTTAATTCTGATCTTCAATTTATATCGGACAATTCATATTTAGAATACAGTTTGAATAAATAATACATATAATGCATAATAAATAAGGTAATAACTTTACGTCACATCTCCGAAATAGAGATGTGCATGCTTTAGCTAGCATGCTGTTCAGCGATGTAGCTCTTCTCAGAGCTACTCAGAACTAGTTGCAAAAAATATTATATAATAAAGCTGATTTTCATTTCCTATTATAATTTATTATAAATGTACGACCTTGATACATAACGGGAGCAGACGTTGATCGGAGGCCCGTCAAACAGCGCGTAGCTGTACACCATATTAGTCAAGCTAGCTGCAATGCTGATGTCTTTATTGAGCGTACCTGCTCACTGAAGGATCTACGTATGAACAGGGTTGAACAGATTTTCTTGATAGCAATGCAATGACAGGAAGGATTTACAGTCTAAACGAAATGGTAGGGGAGGAAAACAAATTATCAAGTAATTACGCATGCATTCAGGTGCATAAAGCTTTTTGGAGAGAGAGAGAGAGAGAGAGAGAGAGGGAGGGAGGAAGGGAAAAAGTGATGCAAATGAAAAGTCCATGGGGAACCATACTGAGATGAAATTACTGCACTGCGTTAATTGAGAAGAACCAGTTATAATAGGAGATAAATAACTAATAAGTATCTGCGCTCTTAAGGAAAGCAAACTTCACAGAGGCTTCTCTGATTAGGGCTTGGTGAAATCAATTGTCTCTGTTTCTCCACAGACTTTGTTCATCCCCTTTACTCTCTAATGGTCAGGACGAAATCCCCCCCAAACACAGATGGACTACAAAGTGCTTCTGTATGGTACGCTGACAAAACGGACAATGAGTGCAGAAACATGCTTTACTAAAACCAACATCCCAATTTCGTGGTAATAAACAGGTGTCGAGAGGGATTTGTGTTTTCATAGTGCAAAATATGGCAGAAATGCGAACCAAGTAAAGGCAAAGCAAGTCAGATTTATTTATATAGCACTTTTTACAATGGAGCATTGTCTCAAAGCAACTTTACAATCTTACATTATCTCCTAATACCTACGTCCAATCTCATATCGAGCAAGCCTAGGGCGACAGTGGCAAGGAAAAACTCCCAAAGCGTTATAAGGAAGAAACCTTGGGAGGACCAAGACTCAAAAAGGGACCCAACCTCCTTGGGCGGAGTAGATGATAAATGTAAGAATGAAACTAATTTATCTAAACTAATAAGTCATGGAGTCATAGTTCAAGTAAAGCGTAAAATATGCACATGGGCATTATGTAGTCCGATACACAGAGTCACTCCAGGATCTTGAGTCTAAGCAGGAAAGTCCTTGGCGGCACTTCGACCCCAGATAACTGGAGGAGGGAGAGAGTTACTGCCCTCTGAGAAACACGATTCCAATCTTACTTTAAGAAGCCATGATCAGTCGTTTAGGAAAGCGCCAAATGTTCTGAAAGTTTCAACAAGTGCAGTGGCCAAAATCATCAAACGCTACAATGGACCAGGCTCTAATGAAGACTGGCTCTCAAAGAAAGGCCACGTGCCACCTCTGTTGCAGACGACAAGTAGGTAATAAATAGCCTAAGGAATCAGCAGTTAACAGCACCACAGATCACAGCTGAAATAAATGCTTCACCGAGCTCTAGCAGCAAAAGTCTTGACATCAAATAGTTGATTTGTATTGCTCTATTGCTCTATTCCTCAAGGCCTCTTTTGCAACTGTAAATGCGAATAAACTATAAAAGAAAGGAAAATGCATCACAAACCCGGTGTGTCCAAACGTCTGGTGCTGCATATAAAAGCAAAAAATTGTGTTTTGCCCCCACTTATTTTGGTAGCAGGGAAGTGTGGCAGCCTAGCGGTTATGGTACTGGACGATGGACCAAAAGCTCCAGGGTTCAAATCCCACCAACAGTGGGTACCAACAAGTTCAAATCCCTTAACCCACATTTGCTTGAATACAGATTGTATCAGTTGTAAGTCTGGATAAGGGCATCTGCTTTGACGGGGCGAAAGTTCATCCCAGAGCTCGATAAACGCACCACCCAACCATGATGGTGCAAGCCCAACCTTGGATTCAAACCCAGCAGCTTGGGTACTGTATGTTTAATCCTACTTTGTCCTCATCTTGGTTCTGGAATCACAAACTGTAGATAATGTAAACTGGACAGGACACCAGTCCATTTATCGTGTTTTTCTTTATTTTCACATCTACAGTACTGTATTCTCAGCGCAAATAAGTCTCCATGGGTTCTAAGATGGTTGACGATTGTAAGAAATTCGCCCCGAGTTCACCAAGAGAGTAAGTGTTTTGCTTTTACTTTTGACTTTCCAGCCATTACTCACTAAATTGCATGACATGACAACACTTTATCATAAAATAAGCTTTGTGTTAATGATTTTGGCCAACTGTAGGTTAACGTAGGTAAGAGGCTCCGCTATGATACAGTATAGTCTAGATTAACCTCATCGGTTTATGACACATTTAACGTACGATGGATTTGTCCCGACGTATCCCCATCATAAATCAGGGAGCACCTGTGCAATACAGCTCCATTAATATCATATGACACCTTATACAGTGTGGATTTTCTGGGACAGATTCATTCCATTATATTATTCCTTAGAGGAAACATTTGGTCGGTACTCGTCGTTTTCGAATTAGTGATGAGAACCGAAACAGTCCTGCTATCTCTGATGGTGAACTAATTAGACCAGTCCTATAATTTCAGTACAACAATCGGATCTCACTGGCTCGTTAATCAGGCTTTTGTTTTTTCCTTCATTTTGCTGTTTACCTTGCTGTTGTGCATTTCTGTGGAACCAAACGGCCTCCTCATCGGTATTCTGCATAAACGCCATGTCTGCTTTTATGCAATTTTCATGTGAGAGAGATAAGAAGGCATGATGGAGAGGTGAGATTACACACAGCATAACTTATTTCGAACACGAGGAGCTCGTAATTGAAAGACTTCTCTCCTTTGATTTTTTTGTTTTTAAATCCAGACGCAGAAGAACCCGCGACGCAGATTAACCCCTCGAGAGTGTAGCGTGGCCACGTTCAATTTTACGATTCAGTAAACACAAACTTCATTTTAGGATGCTGCTTTGTTTACAGGCTTATTATAAAGAGAAGGTAACCGTTTCGCTTGACAGGTAGGTGCCACCTTAAGTTGGAAAAACCGCCTGGTTTCCTTGTAAAGGTCGGTGTTGCAAATAAATAAATCACTCAGCTCCAGTTTCTTTACGCTTTCACTGGTGATATGAATAAATGATGGACTCGACACGAGTGTGTCTATCCTTGTTTATTAATGTTGGTGGATGTCAATATGAATCCAATGATCACATATCCCACTGCAGCAG
>JAJAGP010007909.1:0-10555 GCA_025084515.1 Ancistrus triradiatus
ACCTCACATCTTCTGAAGACTATGATGAGGATTGCACTCTATCTCAGACCCCTAGTGAGCCCCTAGTGAGATATGCAGTCATCCACCTGCTGCATCCCTTTTGCATCTTGAAAACCGTGGCAATGGTGTTAGGGTTATGTGTTTTGACTTCTCCAGTGCCTTCAGCAATACGGCCATCACTGACCAGGGAGAAGCTGGAGAGAGCTGGAGTTGACTTCCACCTCACGTTTCTATTGACTATCTCACCAACAAACCACACTGTGTTGACCTGATGTGGTGGTCTGCATTACAGGGGCCCCACAGGGACAATGCTCTCTCCATTCTTCTGCACCCTGTACACATCAAACTTCAGATATAACACAGATAGTTGCTTCATCAAAATGTTTTAAATTGATACAGCATTGTTGGATGCGTGCCTGACTGAAATTAACACAAGTACAGGAGGATCATTAAGTACACTGTCGCATGGTGTGAACTAAATGTGCTCAACATAAACACCAGTAAGACTAAGGAGTTTATCATTGAATTCCAATAAATGTCACCTCAGTCCACACCAGTGAACATCCAGGGACTGGACATTGAGATGGTGAGAGAGTACATATACCTAGATTTTTACCACAACAAACTGAACTGGTCCTCTAGCAACACATGTCCATGGAATGTCCTCCGTGTCCTCCATCTGCTGACCACTGTTGAGAAAATTTTATCACACAGTAGCATCTGCAGTGGTGTGTTGGGGAGGTGGAATCTTGGAGAGGAAAGCTCTGTCGAACTGTCCTCTGAATTCCATAGAGGTGGAGGGAGAGAGGAGGATGGATAGCCAAGCTGTCATCCATCCTGGGAAACACCTTTCATCTACTACATGAATCTGTAGGGGCTTCAGCAACTGACTCCTTACCTTCTTTTTAAGAAGGTGCTCTACCGCAAGTCATTCTTCCCATCTCTACAATAATTTACTATAACATAGTTTCTGTTCAATAGTGGTCTACAGGGGTGCTTGAAAGTTAGTGAAACCTTTAGAATTTTCTATATTTTTGCATAAACCTAAATGACCTAAAACATCATAAGATTTTCATACAAGTCTTAAGAGTAGATAAAGAGAACCCAGTTAAGCAAATGAGAAAAAAATATTATACTTGTGTATTTGTTTATTGAGGAAAATGATCCAATATTACATATTAGTGAGTGACAAAAGTATGTGAACCTCTAGGATTAGCAGTTTATTTGTAGGTGAAATTAGAGTCAGTTGTTTTCAGTTAATGTGATGACAAAGAATGTTTTGTGGACGGATGAGACCAACATATAACTTTTTGGTTTAAAAAAAAACCTGGGCCAAGACAGCTTGCCATCATTGATGGAACAATTAATTCTGAATTATATCAGAGAATTCTAAAGGAAAATGTCAGGACATCTGTCCATGAACTGAATCTCAAGAGAAGGTGGGTCATGCAGCAAGACAACACCCCTAAGCACACAAGTTGTTCTACCAAAGAATGGTTAAAGAAGAATAAAGTTAATGTTTTGGAATGGCCAAGTCAATGTCCTGACTTTAGTCAAATAAAAAAATGTTGTGGATGGACCTGAAGCGAGCAGTTAATGTGAGGAAACCCACCAAACATCCCAGATTTGAAGCTGTTCTGTACAAAGGCATGGGCTAAAATTCTTCCAAGCCGGTGTGCAGGACTGATCAACAGTTACAGGAAACGTTTAGCTGCAGTTATTGTTGCACAGGGGGGTCACACCAGATACTAAAAGCAAAGTTTCACAAAGGGGCATTCAATAATATGGATCATATTATAATATTGGATCATTTTCCTCAATAAATGAATGACCAAGTATAATATTTTTGTCTCATTTGTTTAACTGGGTTCTCTTCATCTACTTTTAGGACTTGTCAAAATCTGATGTTGTTTTAGGTGATATTTATGCAGAAAAATAGAAAATTCTGAAGGGTTAACAAACTTCCAAGCACCACTGTTCATCTCCACTCTTTTCAGCTGTTTTTATATACCTCAGGTTCCTTTTGTAATTGTTGACACTTGTGAATGTTGACACACTCAATAAAGGAGTGGTTCTGCAGGTGGGGACCACAGACCACTTCTCAGTACCTATGCTTTCTGGCTGATGTTTTGGTCACTTTTGAATGTTGGTGGTGCTTTCACACTCATGGTAGCATGAGACGAACTCTACAACCCACACAAGTGGCTCAGGTAGTGCAGCTCATCCATGATGGCACATCAATGCAAGCTGTGGCAAGAAGGTTTGCTGTGTCTGTCAGCTTAGTGTTCAGAGGCTGGAGGGGCTACCAGGAGACAGGCCAGTACACCAGGAGATGTGGAGGAGGCTGTAGGAGGGCAACGACCCAGCAGCAGGACCGCTACCTCCGCTTTTGTGCAAGGAGGAACAGGAGGAGCACTGCCAGAGCCCTGCAAAATGACCTCCAGCAGGCCACAAATGTGCATGTGTCTGCACAAACGGTTAGAATCCGACTCCATGAGGATGGTATGAGGGCCCGATGTACACAGATGAGGGTTGTGGTTTGTGGGTAGTGCTGTCACCTTGAAAGTCTCCTTGGCCACATGGGTTTACTCCAGGTGCACTGGTTTCTTCCCAGTATCCAAAGATATGCATGTTAGGCCAATTGGTGTCTCTAAAATGTCCCTAGTGTATGGGTGTATGTGCGTGCCCCATGGATTGGCGCCTTTTGTGGGGTTGTTCCTGCCTTGCACCCTATGTCACTGGCTAGGCACTGGCTTTCCCATAACCCTGGTCAGGATTAAGCATATAAGAAAGTAAACAATGAATGAGGAAATGTACTATAGGAAATAAGTATAATGACAACAAGAATTGTGCCAGGTAGGGCCATTGCCACCTGCTGTCCTTTCCTATAAATACCCCTCTTCCCGTTCACTTCCTTTGATTGGCTTCTTCACATGGTCGTTTGCCTTGGCTCCCATTTTGCTCCCATTTGGCTCCTGTCTCTTCTGCTGGTTTGTCTCCTTCTCCTAGTCTTGCCTCTTTTGTGTCTTGGTCTCTTTGTTCTCTTGTATAGTCCATTGTATTACTTGGTTGCTTGTCTCCTGTTTAAGGTTTGATTATTAGCCTTGCTGTTGTGTGTTAGCCTTGTTAGCATTTTTTTTAGTTTTAGCTTTAGCCTTGGTTGTCTGTCTCATGTGTTGGATGTTTGTTGTGTTAGTTATCCTTCTTAGTTTATGTCTGCATGGTTTGTTCATCTTATTTAACATGTTCACTGTAAATAAACCTGTAACACTTCTGCTTACGTCTGTCTCTTACGTAGTCCCTGTCTCCATTGTCCCTCTATGCCAAGAGCATAACAATAAGCCAGACCACAAATGTGTCTTTGTTACGTAGTATGTGGTCAGACTTGTTGGACCACGAGTATCTTGAGAATCAACTCAGGTGGGAGTACCAGCCTCCTTTAACCTTGTGTGGTCTGGACTCTGAGGTAGAAATTCCCAGTCCAGCCATCACCTTCCAGATCCCGAACAGTGGACTTTCCTACTCAGCTAAGCTAAGTGCAGCAGGAAGCAAAGGACAATGCTCGCTAGCTCGACGCCGGAGCCCACACTCACTAGCTCAACTACGGAGCCCGCGCTCGCTATCTTGAAGTCTGAGCCCACGCTCGCTAGCACCATGGCCACATCGCCATACACTAGCCACCAGCCTGGGTCACAGCTTGCAAGCCATGTGCTGGATCCCCCTCTCACCAGCTGTTCTGACATCACCCGGATCAAGCCAGATTTGGCACTCGTCCGCCCCAGCTGGACGCCTGCACCCCCACGCCAGGTGACCCCAGCTTAACTGGCTATGGCACAAGTCCAGCAGGTACTTCAGGGGGTTCTGGAGTCAATGCAGACTGCCAGAGAAGCGATGAGGTATGCTGTGCAAATTACTGAGGCACTTAGTCAGGAGAGCCTTATGGACTGTACTGGGAGCCATTGACTTGGCAGTTGCCCAAGGCCTTGCAATTACTGGATTGTGGGCAGTCTCACAACCCGTACCTCCAGAGTATTACGTGGCTACGCCAGCTCCAGGGTTCATATAGACTCTGCGGCTACTACGTTAGCTCCACGGCCTTTATGTTTCTCCACGGCCTTCACATTGGCTCCGCGGCTATCACGTTGGCTCCATGGCCTTCATGTTAGCTCGGCGGCTACCGCGTTAGCTCCACGGTCTTCAGGTTGCTCCGTGGCTACCACGCTAGCTCCGCGGCCTCCACTTTCGCTCCGTGGTTACCACGTTAGGTCTGTGGCTACTATGTTAGCTCCGCGCCTATCGCGTTAGCTCCAGCCTGCGTTTACCTAAGTGGTATTTTTGTATTCGTATTTTTGTACCTGGACTGTTATCCTAGCCCTGTATTATTTTTGGTGGTGGCATTATTGTTTGGTATTTATGCCTAGCTGCTGTGTGTTTGGTGGACTCTTTTTTGCTTCCCTGCCTTGGCTAATAAACTCTTGTATTTTTTGATTGGGGCTCCGCATTCATCCGCTCATGCCTCGCCGCACCTGTGACACTCTCGTTTGATTATTAGCCTTGTTGTTGTGTGTTAGCCTTGTTAGATTTATTTGTTTTAGCTTTAGCCTTGGTTATCTGTCTCGTGTTAGATGTTTGTTGTGTTAGTTATCGTCCTTAGCTTATGTCTGCATGGTTTGTAACACTTGTAACACTTGTGCTTTTATCTGCCCTAATTGTCCCTCCATGCCGTGAGTGTGACACCAGTACTTTGATATACTTCTATTCCGGTACAGCTAGGACTTCTGTGTCTTTCTGTTTTGTGATTAGATCCAGTCATTTCACAACGTATTCATAATGGCATTAGACTTCAACACAATTCTCCTTTAACTTCCATCCTGGCTTTGCATGGACACAGCAGAGCACACAAGGCATGCTTCTACTCATCACCGGTTCAACAACACCTGCCCCTCATTTACACAATGACATAATGGAGCACGGAGATGGCTGGATGACATGCACTATTCTCACTCTGCCCAACTGTGAACTTGGCCACTGTGGTCTCTTTCTGCCTTCACAGCCTCACTTTGTATGGCTCTCCATAATCTGATCCTACTTCAGCCTGCCAGTTTCATTGACATTGTTTATTTTTCAATAAAAGAGTCTCCATAACAGAGTGTACTCCATAACCTGTGTACTTAATTGTAGTAGTAGTAGTAATAGTAGTAGTAGTAGTAGTAGTAGTAGTAGTAGTAGTAGCAGTAGTAGAATACTTGGGATGATATTTTCAGTTACCTGGCAATTTGTCAAATGGAAATGCATTAATTCCTCCCAAAATAGAAACGTTCATACATAATTTAAGTACAAGTGTTACAAACCATGCAGGCACGACCGTCCGTTTTGTGAAAGTCCGTGGTGCAGGAATCGGGACCGACGATCGCGGCGCAGAAACCAGTCTAAAGCGAGACACAGGGGTCGGCGGCAACGACCGGTGCGCATAATCCCCAAGCGTGGAGCTCTCTAGCTCAGACGCGGGGTCAAAAGGCACAGTGAACTCCTGTACGGGGCCAGGCGGCGCTAACTGTGCAACCGTGGAGACTAACGACTCTAACACGGGACTAACACACGCAGCGGGCCCAGGTGCAGGTCTAGGTCCATAGGCTCAACTATAGACTCAGTGTGGTCTGGGTCACGAATGCCAACGACTAGACGTTCGGATATGGAACTAGAGGGGTTAGAAACCGGATTACCGGACGTTAGATACGCACGCCAACGCTTGACCAAAGCCATGCTTTTGTCATTAATTATGTCTGTAAATTATGTATTTATATGTCTCTTTTTAGTAGCAATACATTCAATGTAAATAAATGAAAGAAATGTAAAGTAAGAGATTTGACAGTTTGAAGGAACAAACTGTTTATAACTGTTATAATATAAAGCTTACATTAGATTAGATTAGATTAAACTATAATGTCACTCTGCAGAGTATGATTACAAAGTCTGTGAAATGCAGTTAGCATCCAACCAGAAGTGCAATACAGTATTATTTACAAATAAATACAGAATTATTTACATATAATTGCTACAGTACAGTGATAAGCATATACAGAGCATATACAGAAAGTCCTTTACATTATACAGAAAGTACTTTACATTTTGTGCTCAGTCAATCTCTCTGAAGTAGTAAAGTAACATAAAGTGACCTAAAGTAAGTAGTTTAATAACGATTTAGAGGAAATATATGTTTCAATATTACACAGTAGTGCACAGTATTAAAAGATGGCCTTTTTAAACAACAGTTAGTTTCCATCATTCAAGATCAGGTTCATGTGATCCAATTAGTGATATCTGTTATTTCAACCACAACTACTGTTAATAGGTTCATAATATGAAGCACATATTAAGCTCCATAGACAAACAGTGACAACAGAATGAGTTAGATTGTACAACTCTATGAGTCTCAGTAATGGCACTTTTATAGATTTCCACCTCTCCATCAAGTTAGTCTGCCCTGCACTCTTAAAACAAAGCCAATAAAGAAATGGCTTTCCAGCTTTAATGAAGAACTTAGCTTTCTTGCACCGAGCCCAGACCACAACTCCATCAGACACCTTTGAGATTAATTTGATTGCCAACATGATCCAGGCCTCTCCATCAGTGCCCAATCTCATAGTAGGTATCCAAAATCTAGTGGAAAGCTTTCTCAGGATGGTGAAAGTTTTAGCAATCCTTTGAGGGGGCAAACTCCATACCGATACCCATGATTTCTGATGTAATTTGTGAGTGAACACTGAGTATATCTAATAGTAATAGGGGGGGCATGAGGTCATAGCAGACCTTACGATAACTAGGTTGGCCAATTCCCAAGTGGGTTCAAATTCAATTTTATTTTTGTAATTCATTTTTACAACTGAACATAGTATCAAACCAGCTTTACATTGACCCAAATCCAAAGCCCCTGATGACAAGGACGTTGCAAACGAAACACTACCTAAACATCATGAATGCCCTACATTGGCTATAACATAATGGCTTCAACATCCTTGGCCTTGGCAGTAAAAAATGAAGTTATTTATGGTAGGATTCACCCTGTGGTTAATGCTTTTTTATAGAAGCTGTGTCTTCCTGTAATAGAATTCTCTGCTTAAGGTAGTTTCTGGCATATCACACAATTTTGATATTGAATATTTTGCTATAACTGCATAGTCCATTGTGTTTTAGTAAAATACTGAGACTTAGTAAATACTGAGACTCAGCAATTCATTTTTGTCATCTGTGGGGGACATGCATCTAAGGTTTCTAATTAAAAAACATAGCCACACCTCCATAGCTATGACATTGTATAAGATAACACCATCGTTAGTCTCTTCAAATGGCTGCTATTGTATATCAACTACTGCAATTATTTTGTGCAAAGTTGTCATAGTATGCATCAGAGACCCATTCATTTCGCCTCTCCTCACCAAAAGGGGCGATCTGGACTGTTGTGGTTGTGCTGCTCTATCCGACTGCAGAGCTAAGCCGGGGTTAATGCTAACAAGCTTCAGCTGGCTGAGACATTATTTAAGCTAACTCTAGTCCAGACATTTCGGGGGTTATTTGCTGTGCATTCGCTGTTTATCCTTTGTATGGATTCTTGCTGTTCTGTCATTGTTTGCCCTTGGTCTCGGATCCTGCTTACTTCTCTGCCTTAGTCAGGTTGCGATCTGTTATCGCCTCCTTGCTCATGGTTGTCGCTATTTGGCTTCGGTACGTCGTGTCCGTATGCTCTGGTTCGCTCTGGCACTTGCTATTTTGCGGTAAGCTCGCGATCATTGTTCTTCGTTTTGTTTAGGTCTTGGTTCTGTTTATTATTCCTTTTGTTTTGCATTTCACCATGCCGTTCTGCAGTGTGTTCCTTAGTTTCTTTACTTAATGTTCTGGTTATGTGCATTCCTCTTTTGTTTAATAAATATATTTAATTACATTTGGTTGACCTGCACACGTCTCCTTATCTGTCCCACGAACCCTAGTTGTTACAGAATAACCCGCCTAAGTATGGAGATGGCAGGATCTCTAAATTTTGCATGTTAGCCTGACTGATTTAATGGTAATCCGGCCCATATTAGCATTTCATAGGCCAATGTACCCGCTATTTTGAGTTTTTTTTCCTTCCCGTCAGAATACGAGCTGGTAGTGTTTGTTTTCTCACTCCCCTCGGGTAGGGCTCTGCATTGGGCCACTGAGCTTTGGCCATTACTCAAGGCTGGTACTGTGAGGGAGTCTTTAGAGAACCTGGAGTTTGGTTTTTGTACTCCCCATGATCAGCTACTGAGTGTGGGTCATAAAGTGCTGTATTCCCAGTTTACCAGCTGTTGGATGGGATTGGCCAAGTATAAACCAGTACTCCCAAGCTCAGTATCTCTGCATTTGAGCGCGCTAACCCCACATCTGAGCACGTCGCATCTGTTAGCTCCCTTGATGAGCAGTTAGCAACCGGTAGCCCAGTATTTGAGCACGTTAGCTCCGTACCTGAATCATTAATGTCAACTAGCTCTGTACCAGAGCATTTAGCCTTGACTAGCTCAGTACTTGAGCACATTAGCTCCATACCGGAGCCGTTAGCGTCGACTAGCTCCGTTCCTGAGCACATTAGCTCTATACCTGAATCATTAATGTCGACTAGCTCCATACCTGAGCCATTATTGTCGACTAACTCCATACCTGGGTATGTTAGCTCCGTACCAAAGCCAGTAGCGTCAATTAGCGCTTTACCTGAACCATTAGCATCGGCTAGTTTTGTACCTGAGCACACTAGCTCCATAGCCAAGCCCGTTGTGTCTCTAAGCAAAACGTTTGAGCCAGTTGGCCCGATCCCGGCACCTCAGACATTAGCGACTAGGATGTCCTCGCCAGTGGCAGCGCCGAGGATGTCCGCGCCAGTGCCAAGGTCGTCCGCACCAGTGCCAGTGCCAAGGATGTTCGCGCCAGTGGCGGTGCCAGCGCCGAGGATGTCCAGGCCAGTACCAGCACCAAGGTCATCCACGCCAGTGCCAGCGTTGAGGTTGCCCGTGCCAGTGCCAGCACCAAGGATGTCTGTGCCAGCACTGAGGATGTCCATGTCAGTGCCAGTGCCGTGGTCATCCATTCCAGTGCCAGTGCCGAGGGTGAACGTTCCCATGCCTGTGCCGAGGACAGCCCAGCTAGGGGCCTTGCAAGAGGCCGTCTGTTCCAATGAGGCCTTCCATGAGGCTGTCTGCTCCAGTGACACCTGCCAGGAGGTCGTTTGCTCCAGTGGGGCCTGCCCTGAGGATGCCCGCTCCTGGGAAGCTCTCAATGAAGACATTCTGTCCACTCCTGCTCACACGGTGTCTACTGCTTTGCCTATTCTAAGAACTCCAGCACCAGAGACACTTGGAGGACATTGGGGCTCCTTTAGCCCATGCACTCCTTCCGACCCCACACCACCCACCCGTGACAGGTACGGTGGCGACTGGAATCCTCCTGGGTGTCGCCCTGAAAGAAAATCCCCAGACTCGGTCTTGCGTCCACGCTTCAACTCGGACTCCATGGGGGGAGAATATGTCACAGTATGTATCAGAGACCCATTCGTTTCACCTCTCCACGCCACTAGGGGCGATTTGGACTGTTGTGGTTGTGCTGTTCGACCCGATTGTAGAGCTAGTGCAGAAGCTGGGGTTAATGCTAACAAGTTTCAGCTGGCTGAGACATTATTTAAGTGGACTCTAGCCCAGTCATGTCAAGGGTTATTTGCTGTGCATTCGCTGTTTATCCTTTGTATGGATTCTTGCTGTTCTGTCATTGTTTGCCCTTTTTCTCGGATCCTGCTGACTTATCTGCCTTACTCAGGCTGGCGTCTGTTATCACCTCCATGCTCATGGTTGTCGCTATTTGGCTTCGGTACATCGGGTTCGTATGCTCCGGTTTGCTCTGGCTCTTGCTGTTTTGCGGTAAGCTCGCAATCATAGTTCTTTGTTTTGTTTAGCTCTTGGTTCTGTTTATTATTCCTTTTGTTTTACGCTTCACCATGCCGTTCTGCTGTGTGTTCCTTAGTTTCTTTACTTTATGTTCTGGTTATGTGTATTCCTCTTTTGTTTAATAAATATATTTAATTACATTTGGTTAACCTGCGCACGTCTCCTTATCTGTACCATGAACCCTAATTGTTACAAAAGGAGATTTCTTTAATTTAGAATTTTAAATACATTGTTAGGAAATTTTAATTCCATAAAGTAAGTTTAATCCTTTGATAATGACAATTGTAGTTGGTGTGTGTGTGTGTATGATAATCCATGCAAGTGAAGTGATACCCCTGCTGTAACCTTCCAGAATTTCACAGCATTATTCACCTCACATGTACATAATTTTTTCTTGTCATAATTAACTAAACAATACAACATTACTATTTACAGATGTCATATTTACATAGTTTTAGATTATAAGTAATATTGAGGTTATTTAAAATGATAAACACAGGGTATATTAAAATACCATAGCATTTTATATAAGGTGCCTGAGCATCCATAGATTTTGTATTCAAAGAAATTCCTAGAATCAATCCCTATGCACATAGAAGGCTGCC
>JAJAGP010007910.1:0-10550 GCA_025084515.1 Ancistrus triradiatus
CAAAGAATGATGTTTCCACCCCCATGCTTCACAGTAGGTATGGTGCAACTCAGCATTCTTCTTCCTCCAAACAGTGTCCTGGTGTGAGTGTGTGCAAGTCCCAAGTGTACTGCCATCCTGTTATGGGTTTATGTTGGTGATGCACGATATATCGTGCGATATATTATTTGCCGATATATGGATTTTTTCCAGTTATTGTCATCGGTCCAATATGAGAATTTTAGCCTTTAGTAGTCCAATACCTTAATCACTGGTCCACCACAACCTCTACTGCCTGCCTTGCGTCCACCTTACATCATATATTGCTGGCTAGGCCAGGGGCAACCCCATGGCTCTGAACTGGATCAAACGGGTATGGAAAGTGAGCGACTGGAGAGTGGAACGTCTGGTGGGGACACAACAAAGCTGTTCAACCTCTTTAAAAAGGAAACGCACCAAAGACTGCTCGGAAAGCCAGATAGCCCAGGAGCCTCAGTGGTGCAGTGATGAAAAGTCACTTCATATGAGGAAACATAAACCTCTGAGGTAGATAAGCTGCAGAGATGATTAACTTGTGTTTTTTCCACTAGTTATTTATGGTCTAGCCAGCCTTCAAAACCCTGTTTGATTTTTTTATTGTCATTATACTGTTATTGTGGACGCTTTTTTGTGTCTCATTTAGTATTATTATTAGTTTAATCAGTTGCATTATATATCGGCTATCAGTCACCATGCTTCTAAAAGTTTCCATCAGCCATTCCATATCAGTCGACCACTAGACACGAGTCCCCATCTCTGGACTGTACTTGCGTTCTTCAGTAGTGGTTCTACCACAAATGTTAGTTAAAGTTTGATACGACAGCCCGGGCTTGTTTTTAGACTGCCGGATTACCAGAGTTGCACTCCAGCTTGTCTTCTCCTCAACAAACCAGAGTTGGAGTGCTTCTGGGTGTGACGCACGTTCCATTTAGAAGTTGTCGTTCCAAGTCTGGACTCCCACGTCTCCTGAACTGCCACTCTGATAGACTCTTCTTGTCAGACCAGACTGCTTCTGAGAGTTCCCCAATTAACAGGATCCCCTCCCTCCCGCTGAGCTCCGTTAGTCACTCGAGACTGCGTGAGACCCGTGCGTGCGCCCTTCCCGCCATCTTCTCAGCCATGAGCTTATTAGCGGCGCTGACCGGCAGGCGCACTCATTAGCATCGCTCGCGGCCTTGGCAACACCCAGCCAGGGCCCAACTGGACATTTAATTACACTCACCAGCCACTCCTCCATCCCTGACCCCACCCTTCACATTTCCTCCTCAACTGCGTCTCCCCCGGTTCTCTGTGTCCACCATTGCCATCGGCACTCTTTCCCAGCATGCACTGCACTGGGAGTGCCAAGAACCGGCTGCCAAGATGGTGTCAATTGGTTTGGTTATTGAGCTTGCTGCTGGTGCAGACCAGCCGGAATCACAGCAGTGTGGCTCGTTGCTCCCGAGTCCTGGAGGCCAGAACTCTGTTCCGTTTCACAGATCCGCCATGCCTGATTTAATCACGGATCATAACGAACTGGCCAGTCATTCAGCTGTGGTGAAGTGTGGCCATGTTTAGATTTTAGGGTTTAATTTGACAGAATAGTGCTGATTGTATGGACTGTATGGGACTGTGGTAGCCTAGCGGGTAAGGTACTGGACTATGGACCAGAAGGTCCAGGGTTTAAATCCCACCTCTGTCGAGCTCCCACTGTTGGGTCCTTGAGCAAGACCCTTAACCCACAATTGCTTGGATTGTAAGATTGTATCAATTGTAAGTCGCTCTGGATAAGGGCGTCTGCTAAATGCTGTAAATGTAAATGGACAAAAGTATTGGGACACACCTCTTAATCGATGAGTTGGGGTCCCAAAACCAAGCACCTAACCATGCAGTCTGTCTACAAACATTTGTGAAATGGGTTGTGAAATGGGTCGAGCTGTTACTGTAACAGGACACCACTGTTCCAACACGCCTCACGTCAAGAAGGTCCTGGGTTCCTTTCTGTGCGGACTCTGCATGTCCTTCCCATGTCAGCATGGGTTTACCTCGGGTGCTCCAGTTTCCTCCCACAGTCTAAGAATTTGCTTTAGGTTAACTGATTATCACTGAGTATTAAAACAAAAATAAATGGCCATCTCTTCGGATCCCCTACATGTGTCTGGGGAAGCCCCAGATCTCCCCAGACGCTAGAAACTCTTTTGGGATGGTTATTGGATAAAGCTCTGGACTACCCAGATCTACCAAGCTGAAATTGTTGGCCAGATGGACTACAGTCTGTAATTGTAGTCCAGTCAGATTTATTTATAGGACTTTTTACAATGGAGCAACGTCTCAAAGCGGCTTTACAAGTTTAGATTATCTCCTAATATCTATGTCCAATCCCAAATTGAGCAAGCCTAGGGCGACAGTGGCAAGGAAAAACTCTTAGATTTATGAGGAAGAAACCTTGGGAGGACCAAGCCTCAAAAAGGGACACGACCTCCTTGGGCGGCGTAGATGATAAATCTAAGAATGAAACTAAAGTCATGGAGTCATACTTCAAATAGAATGTGAAATAAGGATCCTGAGTCTACGCATAAAAGTCGTAGGTGGCA
Organism: Ancistrus triradiatus; assembly: GCA_025084515.1. Classification (NCBI taxonomy): domain Eukaryota; kingdom Metazoa; phylum Chordata; class Actinopteri; order Siluriformes; family Loricariidae; genus Ancistrus; species Ancistrus triradiatus. The sequence goes on from JAJAGP010007910.1 coordinate 2,592, forward strand.
CTTCGACCCCAGATAACTGGAGGAGGGTGAGGGTTACTGCCCTCCAGTGTGGCCTGGATATGGTGGGGCTGGAGCTGATGATGGAAGCAGCTTGGGTGAAGCTGAAGGGAAAACTCCCTAAGTATTATGAAGGACCAAGGCTCAAATTATTAGAACTACGAAGCGCTTCTGTGCTGTATGTGGAACTGCTAAAATGGACAATTAGCGTAGGAGCAGTGATCAGTGAGTGTGCGCTGGTATTTAAACCGATCACGGTTACATTGGTGTGAATGGAATACCAGATTTGAGGACTCCGGACTCTGATGTATTCCCTGCGATCGCACCGGGAACATGCAGTATACGCTCGGATTTTTGATCATGCTAAATCGCTTGGACCCTGGCTTCTCCCGCGCCTGTGTGAGGCAGGAATATTGATGGCTGCTCCCGAGTTTAATCGACTAATGGCCTCTGTGCCTGCCTTCCACTCGGCTGAAGAAGCCTGCCCTCTGTTCTCCTCCTCCCTCAACCCCCACCCGCGCCCTCCGCACGACCCCGGGTCGGCCTGGCCGATTTTTATGGCCCGCTGAGTGCAGAATAGCCGCAGTATGTCGGGAGACAACCTCGCGCACGTCATGTGGTCCTGGGAGAGATGTCAGCATCTCCTGCTGCTTCTTCTGATCTCCAGCTCGGAGGTTTTACTCCGTGCTGAATGCATACCAAGACTCACCTTTATCTGTTTAAGAGAACTGGAACGAATAACATGGAGTCGAAACTCGGAGCTAATATTGGAATTGGAGTCGTTCCAGTGTCTCAGTGTGTGTGACGGGTTGACCTTGGCTTTGGCTGCGTTTGCTTTGTCTTCCTTTATCTGATCAGATTAATTGGTTTCGCCGTGCTGCTGGCATTTCATGATTCAGATCCCAGCACCTGGTTAGATTGGTTTACTCTCGAGTCTCTTAGGAAAGACCGAGATAGTTATCGGAATAAGAGAGATCTTTATCCGACTTCATAACCAGCTCGTTTTTGCTTTTGTTTGTTCTTTCCGCGTGTGCTTCTCTGCGATAATGATTATGAATCAACAACATTGCTTTTGCATTTACAGCTTTTAGCAGACATCGTCAACTGGGGAGACCTAACACTGCTAAGGTCTTAGAGCAAACAGACTCAGCAGTTGTGCTCGGAAGCCCAAGTGTCAGTCGGGCAGACCTGGGACTTCTCCGCAAACATGTACAGTACTGCGAAAGTCTTAGGCCGCCTTTCGATTACATATATACCATTGTTTTTAGCAATGGTAGGATGACTATATATCATTGTTTATCAGTCTCTGTATTAGGATGCAACAGGAAATTTGTATGCAGCATCAAAAAACAGCTTCTATAGGCTACAGTGGCAGGTATTTGGTGTGGCTTCCCCTTACACGTGAGCAGTAACACCATTTGAAAGCTTCATCAGGTAGTTGACTCTTCTACAGTCAGAAGAAGATTGATCAGGAATCCTTTTGGAAGGCTAGTGGCCAAGAAATGACTTGGTCAAAAGGGGAACAGACACCTAGATATAGATGCCGAGATATCCGTGCTGTGTGGTGTGATGTATTTTTGAAGTTGATTCAGTGTATTATGTTGTATTTGTAATAGATTTCACTTTAAAAATTAAATCTCTCCCGTAGAAATGCATTGATGGAATGTTTAGATTCAATTTCAAACAGCAAATTTTCATAGACATGTACATAATACGTAATATACTCCAAAACCCACATGTCCCAAAATATTGGGACACAAACACACATATGATCCAAAGGACTAGGACACAAACCCATGAGACCAAATGTATTGGGACACAAACCCACATGTGGCCAAAAGTATTGGGACACAAACCTCCAAGACCAATCGTATTGGGACACAAACCTCGCAAGACCAAAAAGGTATTGGGAGACACACCCACATGAGGCCAAAAGTACTGTGACACAAGCCCACGAGGACAAAAGTATTGGGACACAGACCCACGTGAGGCCAGAAGTATTGGGACACATCTATATGTGGCCAGAAGTATTGGGACACAAACCCATATGTGGCCAGAAGTATTGGGACACAAACCCACATATGGCCAGAAGTATTGGGACACAAACTTGCATGAGGCCAAAAGTATTTGAACACAAACCCACATCAGCCAAAAGTATTGGGACACAAACCTGCAATACCAAACGTATTGGGACACAAACCCACGTGAGGCCAGTAGTATTGGGACACAAACCTCGCAAGACCAAACATGTATTGGGAGACACACCCACATGAGGCCAAACGTAATGTGACACAAGACCACGAGGACAAAAGTATTGGGACACAAACCCACATGTGGCCAGAAATATTAGGACACAAACCCACATGTTGCCAGAAGTATTGGGACACAAACCCACATGTTGCCAGAAATATTAGGACACAAACCCACATGTTGCCAGAAGTATTGGAACTCCAACCCACGAGGAAAAAAGTATTGTGATACAAACCCACATTTGGCCAGAAATATTGGGACACAAACACACATGTGGCCAGAAGTATTGGGACACAAACCCACATTTACATTTACATTTACAGCATTTAGCAGACGCCCTTATCCAGAGCGACTTACAATTGGTCTTCAATCCAAGCAATTGTGGGTTAAGGGCCTTGCTCAAGGACCCAACAGTGGCAGCTTGGCAGAGGTGGGATTTGAACCCTGGACCTTCTGATCTATAGCCCAGTATCTTACCCGCTAGGCTACCCCAGTCCACATATGGCCAGAAGTATTGGGACACAAACTTGCAAGAGGCCAAAAGTATTTGAACACAAACCCACATCAGCCAAAATTATTGGGACACAAACCTGCAAGACCAAACGTATTGGAACACAAACCCACGTGAGGCCAATAGTATTGGCACACAAACCTCGCAAGACCAAACATGTATTGGGAGACACACCCACATGAGGCCAAACATAATTTGACACAAGACCATGAGGCCAAAAGTACTGTGACACAAGCCCATGAGGACAAAAGTATTTGGACACAAACCCACGTGAGGCCAGACGTATTGGGACACAAACCCAAATGTGGTCAAAAGTATTTGGACACAAACCCACACTGCTACATTTCCACTTTGTTGTAGTTCCTTCAGGAAATGCAGATCTAGTTTATTGTGCTCTTCATAATGCTGTATTCTGTGTACTTTAGCATAGTCTATATATTATATTTCTGTTTATTCATTATTTTTAGACTATTACTTATTATTTGGTTTAAGTTCTTACATACGGTAATAAGTTCTATGCGGTCCAAGGAGGTTGGGTTCCTTTTTGAGTCTTGGTCCTTCCTAGGTTTCTTCCTCAACAGTTAGGGAGGTATTCTTTGCCACTGTCGCCCTAGGCTCGTTCATTTAGGGCTGTGGGCGTAGATAGTGGTAAAGCAGCTTTGACACAGTGCTCCGTTGCAGAAAGCGCTTTATAAGTAAAATTGACTGGACTTGAATTGACATGCGCTGGAGTCCTTATGACCCTAAGCAGGACGAAACTTGGCAAGAATATATTATAGAACAAAACTAACACATCTTTAATTAGGGCTGGGCAATTAATTGAAAATTAATCGAAACCTACATTCAGAATGGGGGGATGAAACACAACATAATACCTAACATTCGCAAAGACTTTGTGCACCTTTTTTTGGCAAGGTCTCAGGGCTTGTTAATGGTTCATGAAGCTTTGAGGAAATGTATACGTGGGTGCCCTAAGCTCTTAGAAACGGTTTACGAAAGCCCTATGCTTTTGCATGACATCCAAATACATACACGGGCTTGGTTTGTACACTGGATGTGATTCAGCAGCGCCGAGTTGTGACTCAGGAGGTCACGCGGGTGATTTTGATGGTAGCTGTAACCACTGTACCCTTGAGCGCAGCGCTTAACCCCGAGTCACTGGAACAGGACTGCTCTCTGCTGTTGTGTAAGTCCAGTGGCTCTGGGCATGAGAATGAGACCGGGGCGGTTGAGGAGCGATGGAGGGTGTGAGGTCACGCAGAGTGCAACGGCGGCAGTCAGCCGGAGGGTAACGAGCGACTCGTCCCATCTCTGTGAGCGAGAGAGATCCGAGCTGCAGTGATGTGTGAGGACGCCGAGGATCATCCTCACTGCTGCTAAACGGGCCGTCTGACAGCCGAACTGTCTTATCGCCGCTTTTCCTCATCGCTCTGAGAGATAGTTAGGGGTCAAATAAAGCATCGTGGGGCTGTAGGGCTACTTCTAAGTGTGGGTAACCACGCGTTACGTTACAAAGTGACAAGTTGCTGATGTCACCCTCCGTTTGTCTCCCGGGGCCATGTCATTGCCACATGATACTCTTATAAATAGGGTGGCTCGGTGGTTAAGGCTCTGGTCTAGTAATCAGAAGACTGAGACTTCAAATGGTGGCTCTGCTGAGCTGCTGCGGCCGGAGTTTTCAGACCGCATTTTAGATCATTTGGTTTGAATAAAAAGGGGTTCGAGGACTCAAAATACGGAAAATGTTAAATATGGAATTGATAATGGGGAATGAAATACAGTTACGCGCCATCTGATCAGTGTTTGCTTGAACAGCCGAGATCTTAAATTATGGTGAATTATTATAGGAGATAGATCTGTCTTTCAACTCGGGATGTACCGGCCATAAACGGACTCAAATCGGCATATTTTAAATAATGTTAGTTTTGTATTTATGTACTGGCAGAGTATTATTATTGTTTTGTTGCACTCTAGGTGCATAAACCAGTCAAATTCACAAGCAGAGGTGGGAGTTAAGGGTCATCACTCAGTCGAATCACGAGTCGCTCACCTTACCAATCAAAGCTTGTTAGCTCACGTCTGGACTAGAGACTGTTCTAACTTGGTTGATGTGTTTAGAGACTTCCCACTACTTGCTTGTAACAATCTATAAATGGCTTTGGTAAGTGTACTGTATGTGCCTGTCCTACTGTAAGTAGTACTCATCTGTTTGTTCCCTCAATACTTGTATCTTCTCTCCAACCTTTACAGTGGGGAAAAAAGTATTTAGTCAGCCACTGATTGTGCAAGTTCTCCTACTTAGAAAGATGAGAGAGGTCTGTAATTTGCATCATAGCTACACTTCAACTATGAGAGACAAAATGAGGAAAAAAATCCAGGAAATCACATTGTAGGATTTTTAAATGTAATTGTGAATCATGGTGGAAAATAAGTATTTGGTCACCCACAACCAAGCAAGATTTCTGGATCTCACAGACCTGTAACTTCTTCTTTAAGAAGCTCTTCTGTCCTCCACTCGTTACCTGTATGAATGGCACCTGTTTGACCTCGTTACCTGTATAAAAGACACCTGTCCACAGCCTCAAACAGTCAGACTCCAAACTCAACCATGGCCAAGACCAAAGAGCTGTTGAAGGACACCAGGAAGAAAATTGTAGACCTGCACCAGGCTGGGAAGAGTCTCCATTGATAATCTCCCTTGATCTGGGACTCCACGCAAGATCTCATCCCGTGGCGTCAAAATGATCATGAGAACGGTGAACAAAAATCCCAGAACTACACGGAGGGACCTGATGAATGACCTGCAGAGAGCTGGGACCAAAGTAACAAAGGCTACCATCAGTAACACACTACGCCGAGAGGGACTCAGATCCTGCAGTGCCAGGCGTGCCCACCCTGCTTAAGCCAGTACATTGTCATTGCCAACAAATGTTATGTTACAAAGTATTGAGTTGAGCTTTTGTTATTGACCAAATACTTTTAACAATTAAACTCTTTAAAAATCCTACAATGTGATTTTCTGGATTTTTTTCCTCATTTTGTCTCTCACAGTTGAAGTGTAGCTATGATGAAAATTACAGACCTCTCTCATCTTTCTAAGTAGGAGAACTTGCACGATCAGGGCTGACTAAATACTTCTTGGCCCCACTGTACCTACGATAATAAAAGATAAAAATAGTACAGCCTGAGTTAGATTTGACTTGTAGAGGATGGTCACAGTACAGGTCAGCATTCAGCGAAGTTCAGTGAATAGTCAGGGCATGTCAAAGTGCTCCAGATCCTGCTGCTGAACTGCTGGGGAAGTCCTAGGATGTGGAGCACTGCCTTGTTGCTTTCACTGAGCTGCAGTTCTGGTGTCCACCATAGGAAATGCTTGCTGACCTGTCGCTTTGTCGTTAGCTGGTGCGAGTGAGACTATGAGAGACAGACAGACTAATGAAGATGCTGTGAGAATGAGAGAGAGACAGGGGTTGGGGGTTGTTACAGACAAAGCCATGCGGAACTGGAGCCCGAGCCCTGACCTTGGGAAATGTCAGGCTGCCCAGAGAGAGAGAGTAAAAGAGTGAGGCAGTGAGTGAGGGAGTGAGGTGGGGCGTAGTGCTGCCTAGTTTAGCACAGCATCGCGGTGATTTCAGGCTAAGTGTGTGTATGTGTGCGTGTGCGCATTCCTGCCTCCGAGACCTTGGGTCAGCAATCTAGCCATTTCTCTCTAACCACATTAGGGCCATTAGTGGTCGTCCTCGCCGCTGTCACATGGAAACGGGTCACGCGTGGTGAACTCCGGCGCCGCTCAGGTGATCCTCGGCTCCACACTACTTGTCGTGATCAGAACCCAGGCGCGCACACACACCGATAATCCGTCTGGACCGTACGCTCGCCCTCTTCTCCTCCTGCTCTCTTAATGATGAACCAAGTGCCGAGGGAAGTCATGTTTGTCTACACGCGCTCTCATAAACCACTGTGTCTACTGGGTCTCTGTGTAATACTGCTGTCTCGTATTAGCAGACGAGCACCGGGCCGGAGAACGACGGCGCTTTGTCCTGCCGGATTTAGACCACGGGATTTCATTGAAGCCATGACGTATGGGATGATTTCCATAGAATCTAGGCTGAATTATGTGACAGACTGTAAGATATCCGTGTTCATTAGGGGTAGGGCTGGACGATAAGGTACAGCTATTATATCACGATATTTAAAGACATTTTCACGATACACGATATTTATCACCATACATGTGATATCAGTAATGCATCAGTAGTGACAGATTCTTAAAAACTACTATTCAAATGCACTGCCTGGCCAAAAAAATGTCACACACACTAATATTTTGTTGGACCACCTTCATTTTTCCCCCCAAGATCTTGTATTGATGATGGGAGATTTGTTCCACTGCACAAAGTCTCCTCCAGCACATCCCAAAGATTCTCAATGGGGTTCAGGTCTGGACTCTGTGGTGGACAATCCATGTGTGATAATGGTCTCATGCTCAATGAACCACTCTTTCACAATTTGACCCTTCTGAAGACTCAACCACAGGATAACAAAATTTATCACGATACCATAAAGTATCGTCATATTGCCCACCCCTAATTAGGGCTGCATGGTTAATGGACTACCAGATTATTCACTCCTTTGTTCACTTTATTATACTCTTAATCCTATGGGAGGAAACCGGAGCACCTGGAGTAAACCCACATGGACATGAGGAGGACCCAGATCTCTCCACATGCGATCGAACCCAGGACCTTCTGGCTGTGAGGTGACAGTGCTAGCCACCGAGCCAATGTATTGCACAGTCCCATATTGTTTGGAAATCAATTTAGTAGTCGATAGCATCATCTTGTTTTTCTTTTCAGCTACTTACTAGAGAGTTAATAAGCGTGATGGCGACCTCAAGAACAAACACCTCAAAAGTGTGAGAGCTTTTCACGCTCAACTCCGAACAGCTTTCCAGTTGTACTACAGTGGTACCTTGGTTCTCGTCTTTAATTCGTTCCAGAAGGTTCGTCGAGAACTGAAATGACGACTACCGAGCAATTTTCCCCATAAGGAATAATGTAAATTGAATGAATCTGTTCCAGACCCCCAGAAAATCCACACTGTATAAGGAATTATATGCATTAATGGAGTTGTATTGTACAGGTGCTCCTGATTCATGATGATCTGTTCCATCATAAGGTAAATGGATCATGAGGTGTTTG
>JAJAGP010007911.1:0-10533 GCA_025084515.1 Ancistrus triradiatus
TGCACTTCATACTGTCCATTCCCCATTAGAGGAGCATCAATATGGAGCAAGTCTATAAATCAGTTTGGCACTTTGCACTTTTAGTAGAACTTACCTTGTGTTTAAAGCAGAATGGAGAGAATCAGCTCAAATCCACACAACACCCATCTTTTATTGAAGCTCCATCAAATTAAACAGTGAGAGAAAAGCAGAAATATGATCATGGAAACATAAACATAATCCCAACCACACCAACACAATCCAACCGCTGCCACCAAACGAACGCCACTCCTTCTTTCTTTCATATTTCTGGGGGATGGTGAACCAACTAAGATGCATTACCACCACCTAGTGATCTGGAGATCAGAGTGAGCTCCAGCAACATCTTCAACTGTTTATCTTTCTACAGTAAAGTAACAACAAAGCCCTTCTTTATTAAGAGATGGAATTTAAAGAATATTAACATGAATAAGTTGTTTCTGAACATCGTAGTCTCTGGAGGGCTGCCAAACATCCACTTTGGTCCACTGCAACGCCAGCAGAATGGATCAGTCGCAGGAACTGACAGATTATCTGATAGTCTTCTTCTAATAAAAAATCTGGGAAACTAATTCAGGATTACTTTCATTATACCCTTTCAGGCTAAACCAATGAACATTAGACAATCCCAATCAATGTGAATGCAGGTGCAATTCCTCCATCTGTACCTGCAACGATGCCAATAAGGAGGATCTGACCACACCACAACACAGTCTCAACACTTGTACCTGAAGTGTATCCAGTAATTTCTGATTAGATGCAGCAGCTGATCTATGGGCCATACAACCATAATCACAGACTGACCTTATCAGAGCCATGTTACTGCTCAGGAGAGATAATCAGTCAGCCCTGTCAGTCACATCCAGCCAGGCACTTGTGGATCAATCATGCCCAGACGAGGGACAGATTGCCTAGTGTAAGCACACCCTAAACAAGAACCGCTTGATCGACTGATTGGCACTTACATGACATCTTGTGTGTCACAACTACAGGCATTAAACCAGACCTAACGTGTATAAGGCAGTCGAGGGCATAACACCACCTTCATTTCTCTATAGTGGGCTGTCAATTCTGTTAAGTTGCAACATCTGGTTTTAACTTTAACACAACGACTATTTGGACATTTTTATTACACCACACCTTAGGTATTTGGACAAGGTCAAATCTGGCCCTCTTTGTAAAAAGTTTGTACACCCATGCCCTATGTAGTGAGCCTCTGTAGGGAGTATCAATTAGTTATGGATTCCACTGAACTTACCTCGAATTTTAGCAAAACAGAGTGAAACAGCTGAAATCCTTGAAGGTTTTCAGATTAAACCCAAAATTATGAATTAGGGGAGACCGAGGCTTTTTGTCACATGGGTAAGCTGTCACATCATTAATATTTTCTCAACCAGAGGGAACTATTTGAAAATTAAATGCTAGTTATGTGCATAGACTTGGTCTGATGTCATGTCATGTCTGCGAATAGCACATCACACTGTTAACTGAGGTGAGCAATGATTTACCATTTTTTTACATTCTAAAGTAAAAAAATGCAACTTAATTTTTTTTGTTATAGCCTTCTTCTAGTTACATATTTTCACAATTATGCATTTGTACATGGTAGAGGAGAGAATAAAGTATGCTGTAATCTTCTTCTTCTTTTGGCTTCTCCCTTCATCTGTAATATGTTTGCTAATATCCTGCTTTGAGCTAACTTTGAGATATAGCTAACAGTGTCAAACATGGTAGTTCTGGGGGACCTTGTCTCAGTGATTTTGGGGCAAGTTGATCACTGAGACAAATATCCAGCATACATATACATATACATAGCTAGTTCACTTGTCAACTGTTGTCATATCTAATTTAGAGTTTTGTGTGTTTTAAAGAAAGAGAGACAGGAATGAATGAAGGGAGAAAAAAATTGTCAGGATTTATAAAAGAAAAACAGAAATTGGCAGCACACAACCTGATGTGAAGGGCAATGAGGCAGGTGAAAGTGGCAAATACATCACCACAGCTTAAAAAAGTCAGAAAGCCATCCCAACTACAGTGGTTGGGTATAAATCTCCACACCAAGTTGTTAGCCCAGATTTGGAGTTGCAGCTTGAGCAGTACCTTAGGAAATCAGCTGACATCTACTTTGGTTTGTTGCCAACTGAGCTGAAAAAGATAGCATATGATTTTGCAGTGGCACAGAAGGCAGTCACAAGGTTAAAAAATATTTCAAAAGAAACATATGGGAATCAAATTTAAAACACCAACAAGAAAGATTGCAGCTATAAAAAGAAAGACTCCAGATAGCTCTTCACCAGATGAAGATGAGTGCCTGTGCCTTATTTGTGTGGAGCCATTTGCAAACAGACGACCAAAAGAGACTTGGGTACAGTGCATGAAATGCAAACAGTGGGCTCATGAAAAGTGATGATGAGTTCTGATGATGTGTCTGAGTAGTGAGGTTTGAAATCTAATTTACAATTGTTTGAATGATTAACTTTTATCCGAGACTTTCTTTGAAATTATTTTCCAGTTGTTGTAGTTATGACTAAGTTAATAGCAACATGCTAGAATTAATCCAAAGTCAATGATTAATTAATCTGTTTTCTGTAGCTGACTTTAATTTTGCATTTGAAGTAAACAAATTTTCAAACCATTTAATTGGTTCTTGTTTTACTTGTTGCAAAATCCAGTGTGAGTCTTACCCCATATAGTGTGACAACCTACCTGCTGACGGGGCAATGTGTTACATGTGCACACTCACAATGACTATATCTCTGTACTGAAAGAAGATATGGATATGAAATGAACACAAAATATATTTCCAAGACTTTTCTTCTTTCAAATGGTATGCAGTTTTTAACAACATTATGTATTGAACCCAAGATGTACAAAGGAGTTTTAAAAGTGTAACAATATGCCCCGGTCTCCCCTATCAATCAATCAATCCTCGTTTATCGTCCGTTTTCCCGGTTCCGGTTGTCGCCAGTTTTCGACGCCAGATTAGGCGGTCAGCTGTGTCCAGTTCATTGAGGTTCAACGCTTTCAGGTCTTGTTGAATCGTTTGCATTCAGGTCTTTTTCGGGCGGCCTTTGGGACGGGTGCCAGGTACTTCAAGGTCTGCGATAGAAAGTATAGCACTGTTTTCACTTCGTTTAACATGACCAAACCATCGCAAACGGTGTTGCCGACATGCGTCCTTTATTGCACATAAGCCGGCTCGATGCAGGATTTCGGTCGATTGGATGTGGTCTTTCAGACTAATACGTTGCATCCATCGGAGCATTTTCATGTCAGTTCGGTGAAGTTGCTGTTCGAGTTTTGTTGTCATTGGCCATGTTTCTGCACCGTACAACAGCACGGGACGTATCACTGAGCCATATAGTCTTGAACGTAGGAGCAGTGGGATGTCGCGCCGCATCAGTATAGAAGCGAGGAGACGCCATTTATTCCACGCCACAAATATGCGTGCCCGAACGGCAGCTCCGGCTGTTCCAGTACAGTCTAATACATTGCCTAAGTACTGAAACGATGTGACCGTTTCAACGTCAATGGCTCTAATTGTAATGTTGCGTCGTACTTGTTGTCGTGGGTTGATGCAAGTAGGACAAATAAAATTGGTCGCTTTTGACAATGGACCAGTTGTTTTTGAGCAACGTTTGTGACACCACTGTTGGCACTGCTGACACATGATTGAATTGCTGCCCACACCAGCTTTGCAAACTGAGCACGGCCAATGGCCAGTGGCTGTGGGTTCAATGGGTTCGCCAGTGTTCATCACTTTTGTTTTGCCAATGTTGACTTTGAACCCATGATCGGCTAGCCGAGTGTTCCATTTTTCAAACATTCGTACCGCGCCCTGTTCTGATGTGGCCGTTAGACTGCGTATCGACTTCGTGATTTCTTCCATCACTGTGATGAATAACAGAGGGCTGAGTATTGAGCCTTGATGAATGCCAACGCCGATGTGAAACGCATCCGTGTTCCCAGCCATTGTGTTGATAAGTGTCCACGCATTCATGTACATTGCCATGACTAGTCGAACAAGGTAATCGGGAATATTTTGTCGACGTAGACTCCAGCTGATTGCTTCACGGGGTACTCGATCGAATGCTTTTTCAAGGTCCACAAAAACGTGTGATAATCGTTGATGTTTTGCCAAGTATTTCTCTTTTAGTTGCCGTATGATGTAAATTGCATCGATGGTGGATTTCCCAGCCATAAAGCCAAACTGATAGTTACCGATTGCGATGCATGATGTTAACATTCTCTCGATGATCTTCTCAATGATTTTCAGGCAGTGTTCTAACAGACGTATACCCCGATATGATGAACAGTTCAAGGGATCGCCTTTGCCTTTGTACACCGGTACTGTCGTACTCAAGTTCCATTCAGTTGGCATTGAACAATTCTTCCAGATCTCGCGGCAAATTTGTAATAGTGCTTGGATACCCACATTGCCGGATGCTTTGATGATATTGCTCGTGAGCCCAGACGGTCCAGCCGCTTTGCCATCTTTCATAGCTTTCAAAGCTTCTATGAGCTCATTCTCTCTGATGTCTTGAATCGGACCTGATGTCTTGAATCGGACCTGATGTCTTGAATAATAATAATAATAATAATAATAATAATAATAATATACCTGATGTCTATATATTATTGTAACAGAATGGACCAAATATAGGACTAGATTTACTTGGGGCTTTAGCACATTGTGGTGGAGACGTGGGAGAACAAAGTCACACAGACACTGGTGCTGGAATAGAGCAGTAGACAACTTTTATTATCTGTGCGCACAGAGATCAACTCACATACAGCAATGCCCCAGCACTTGTATGAGAGTGGATAAAGGAGGTAGAAGGCTTCCCCATTTTAACTGGTTAGTTTACATGCAGGTTTAAGCATACAGGAAAGCTGTATAAGCAATTCGTTAATCACAAGCTGGATCTCCTGCCCAGAGATAAAGACCGGATTCTGTGTACCAACATATAGGCAGATAAGGGTCTTTATGACTAAGGGTCAGGGTCACACTGTTCCCTGTAACTCCTTCTTCTTTTATGGCCTGCTGCTGACCCTAGGGGCACGTCTGTGTTTTATACATCTTTACAACAACTCGTTAGACAGAATCATTACACAACAGCATCCCACAGTCATAGGATTACATACATTTTACTTTACTATGCAGTAGGATTAAATACTAAGATATTAAAACTTATTTCACACACATCCCTGATCTGAGGCAAACATTGTGCTAGTCAGAGTTTCAAGAAACTTCCAATTTCGTCCTTCATCCTGGTAACACACAATTGCATATGCTAAGTATAAACATTCAATCTTAGCATGTAATTCATTATGTCCTTGCCTGATTTTATCTATGTCAGTTATGCTTAGTTTCGTTACTGCACTGTAATTGTACAAAATTTTACTTTTTTTATATGTTGTATTTGCACAAGATGTGTGGATGCACACACTTATCCTGCTCACATATATGTATAATCATTGTGCTTAATAAATGATCAGGTATTCTATATCATGAGTTTAATTGGTAACATTCTTTTTTTACCTAATTTTGAGATGTGTGAAATCCGATGCTGTTCTGGGTCATTAATATATAGACATATAGAAAATTATAAAGAGTTCACAAACTTCCATGCACCATGTTTCTTCATTTTAAAAAAGTGCTGGACTGTCTGTTTTTCATTTAAAACAAATCCAGAACTTTATTTGCTCTCCTGTGTGCTAAGCAATGGGATGTCTCCTAGTTGAAGCTGAGTGAGTACTTTTGCTAATTAATGTAGACTTTGTGACTAGAGATGCACTGATTGATCAGCAGGCGAGCAGAATCAGAATTTGCCAGGAAGAATTTCTCAAAGCTGACAAAGGCAAAGAGATTGATAAATAAATCCCTTCCTGTCACGGTTCGCCATCGCTTTTATATGTCAAAACTAAATAAGAAGGTTTGGGAGCCAAATGCAGTTAGCTCCAGATGGTATTAATGAACTGAAATAATGGTAAATAAATAAACTGAATTAAATGGACACAAATAAGTAAATAACAAAGAAAGGTGAGTCTCTGTGTGTGTGTATGCAAAAGGCAGCAAATGTGCGATCAGGCAGTCACACACGCAGAGCTCAAGCCGCGCTCTGAAGGAGCAGAGGAGAGCAGAGGCGTGGCCTGATCGCTGCTCAGCGCTGGAAAAGCGCCGAGCAGACCGCGAGGCTTAACGCAGGTGCAGATCGGAGCGTTGGGAAACGCGAGGGAGGAAGAGGATGGAAATAAAACAAGCATTATTAAAGCTCTCCCTACACTACATAAGCCCTACGATGATTGTTACCTCACGCTTCCCAGCGTTACGAAATCTAGGCTCCTTTATGAGCCTAGATTATCCCGTTGTCCCTACAAAAGAAATGAATGAAAAGCGAAATGAACAAAAGCGGAAGCGCGGTGCTCTTTAACAGAGCGGAGGGTGAGACGGATGAGGTCTCAGACACACGCTTGTGGCCAACGACGATCGCTTTATCATAAAACGCCGTAGCGGCGATCGAACGGCAAAGAGGCGTGTGCAGTCAGGTGATCCGACAGCTACTGCCAGTGGCGAGGCTCTTAAATAGCCAAAGACAGCAGCTGAGGATCATTTGCTGTGATTGTGCTGTCTACTGACTGACAGCTCAACCACAGCGGCTGCCATAAATTATACCAGGAAAGGAGAGCGGTTGCTACCCTCGAGTCCATACCTGGTATGACTCCTGACACTTCCAATCTTTCTTTGAGGTAGATTGTTATTAAGGATTTCATTAATCTCGTGTATTTGTTGACCACTGGAGATCCTCTGCCCATCATTGCTCATCAAAGACTCAGCCTTTCCTGGATGCTGTTTTTGTACCAAACTATGATTATAATCAATTGTTCACATCACCTGTTTGAAAACATTATCATTTTTTTGTTTTTTCACCTCATTACTAGACCTAACCTGCCGTGTCCCAACTTTTTTGGAATGTGTTGCAGGCCTGAAATGGAGGAATGGATGTTTATTAATGAATGAAATGAGGTTGACCAGACAAACCATGAAATATGTGGGGTTCATACTGTCTGCTATGAAATAGAGGTAAGTAAATGTAAGACACACGGCAGTTTTTTATTTGCATTTTCCATACCAGCCCATCTTTTTCTGATTTGGGGTTGTAGTTACTTTCGGCAGTAGTTATATTTATTTGGAGGGCATTCGTTTTTGAGGGAATTATGATGACGTGCCATTTGTGTTGTTAGTGTGTATATTATATCAAAAATCCAAAATATCCAAAATTGTTCTATTGTATATTTTTGGTTCTAAAAATATTTTAAACAATCCTGAATTCGATCAGCTCCAATAATACAGACCACAAGTCATGCTGAGATTACACACACAGTGAAGTGTCACGTTAATCATACAGAAGTGTTGAAAAATTATAAAAGAAAAACAGATAAGACTAAGAGGAAGTATGAGGGATATCAATACAGGTAGTCCTCGACTTACAACGCAGATCCGTTCCTAGGTGGCGTTGTAAACCGATTTTCAGTGTAAGTCAGAACACACGTACAAACTGTACGTAAATAACATACTGTAAGCACTTATCCTATCCTAACACCTATCCTAACACAGTAATTATCAACAAACGAGCCGCATAATCATGTATTCTTCCGCCACGCACACCAAACACGAAGTTCGTGTTATGACGTTTACGACACAAAGCCACTTAAGTCGAAACAAGGCTTGTAAATGGGAGATGTGTCGTAACCACGAAACGTCGTAACTCGAGACCGTCGTAACCCGAGGACTACCTGTACTTTTAAAATCACTCTACTCAAGTCCATAAATCAAACACAACATCAAAGCACAGCTGGAATCATTGTTTTGTCTCCTGAATCCTGTTTGAATGCACTTGTGGTGATGATTTTGTTTGTTTCTTTATTTCGTTCATTTAACATTGCTATTCAGCATCAAGGGCCTTTCACCGACAGCATCAAGTTTACATCAAGGCTCAAGGTTATATCAAAGGGATTAGGTTAACTTAAACCTAATCCCATATTGTGAGCAAGGGTGTGGTTTCTCTCCAGCGTGAAGTCACTGGTGTTGCATACTTTCCCACACTTTGAAGAACGTTACAGTTTCTGCTAAGAGTGAAGGTGCTTGTGATGTTGGAAATTGCTTGTGATTTGAAACTCTTCCAACACTGTCAGCAACAGTGCAGTTTCTCTCCAGTGTGAACTCGCTGGTGTTGTTTCAGACTTACACTGTCGAGCAAAACTCCTCCCACACTATGATCGAGGATTTCTCTCCAGTGTGAATCTGCTGGTGTATTTGGAGAGTACTGCGTACAGTAAGGCTCCTCCCACACTATGAGCACTGGTATGGTTTCTCTCCACTGTGTGAATGTGCCTGTGATGTTGGAGATGAATCTGTTGAGTAAAGCTCTTCCAACACTGTGAGCACTGATATGGTTTCTCTCCAGTGTGAACTTGCTGATGTTGTCGGAGATAAATGTCTCCACCAAAGTTCTTGTCACACTGCGATTTGTATGATCTGCTTTAAAACCATACTTATTGAGGTCATTTCCAAACACTGCCTCATCTTAAATGAATATAAAATCAGATTTGCATATTTCAGCTCATTTTGCTTCATATGAATCATATAAGGATCTCGTTCAAAATGGAAAAAATAAACATTAAACTCAATATCACATCCAAAATCAATAATAATTCTTCAAATCTGATTCATTCTGCAGGTCTTCATGTCTGCAAAAGATTTAAAAAAATTTTTCTGCATTTAAAGCAGATTGATGTATAAAAATTAACATTTGCATATATTTTTTCCAGCTCTAAATTTTACCAGTAATTAGTTTTAATCTCATAAAAATAAAATCCAAACAGAAAGAGATTTGATCACTTATTGTGATTTTGATAACTTCATCCGAATCAGTTCGATGTTAATTTCAGTTATTAAGACGGTGCTGGTTTGGAAACCGTCTGTCCAATCCCAAATCTCACTGAACAAATGAGTCAAAACTGCTTGTTTTCTTGTTCTGTTAGATTGAAGTGCAGCCTTTGACACTATAGATCATGATATCTTACCGAATAGACTAGAAAATACTGTAGGAATTAAGGCATTTGTGCTGTCTTGGTTTAGATCCTACGTGACTGACTGATAACAGGTAATCTACACTACAAGCTCTCAAAAGTGAAGTACGATGTGCCTCAGGGGTCTGTGCTGGGTTCAGTATTATTCTCTCTGGACATGCTGCCACTAGGCTCAGTTATTCATAAACATGGCTTTATTTTCCACTGCTATAATGATGAACTGCAGCTGTACATATCTCCCAAAGCAACCGACAAATCAGCCTTTCAATCAGTAAAATAGAGGATTGTGTAAAGGAATAACAGATTGGATGTCATTTAATTTTCTTTTACTTAACACAAATTGAAGTTTTTTGTTATTGGGATCCAAGGCTGCAAGAAAGACGTTGGCTACATCTATTCTAAACCTAGATGGCAGTTCAGTAATGCTCAGTCCATCTGTAAAAAATGTAGGCGTCACATTTGATTCAGATCTCTTTGATGCACATGTAACCCTGTTCATTTAGCCCTTTCCCCTTTTCTGCCCTAATGTAATGCATGTTGTACTTGAACAAATTCATTAAGATGTAGGTAGTTTCTATCTTTCACCACTTGGTGGCAGCCTAGTAAGACGCGTTAGTGGGAAGTGTTTTTTCCTTGGTTTTTCTCTTTGTTGTTGATATTGCTATGCTGAGTAAGCACTGGAAAAGAGAAGGAAGACTGCGAGATAAACTCAAAATATCCTTGAAGACTTGTAGATGTTGTTGAGCTGTGTGAAGCTTGAACTTGGATCTTATAGTTGGTCCTGACAACATACCAGGGCGGGTGCTCAGAGACTGTGCCGAACAACTCACAGATGTTCTCACAGATATCTACAACACCTCTCTGAGCCAAACTATCATACCAGCATGTTTCAAAGCCACCACCATCATACCACTACCCAAGAAATCCCCAGCCTCAACACTGAATGACTACCAGCCCATAGCACTCACTTCCATCATGATGAAATGCTTTGAAAGGTTGGTCAAGGCCCATATAGTATCCAGTGTTCCCACTACACTTGATACACTTCAATTTGCATACCGTCCCAAACGCTCCACTGATGATGCCATAGTAACAGCACTCCACCTATGCCTGGCTCATCTGGAAAACAAAAACAGTTATGTGTGGATGCTGTTTATCGATTTCAGTTCTGCCTTCAACACAGTCATCCCCCAACACCTGGTGAACAAACTCGTCACTATAGGCATCAGCACCACACTATGCAACTGGTTATTGGACTTCCTAACAGACAGACCACAGACAGTAAGAGTTGGCAAAAACTCCTCCTAGACCACCATCATGAACACCGGGGTCCCCCAGGGATGTGTGTTGAGTCCTCTACTGTTCACACTGATGACTCATGACTGTTGTGCCAAATATAATTCGAACCACATCATCAAGTTC
>JAJAGP010007912.1:0-10533 GCA_025084515.1 Ancistrus triradiatus
AACATAATCACCAATGCAGTAATTATCCAATAGGAGGCTCTTTATTTAACAATTTAACTATTTGTTTAGATAAATCCAGGTGTTGACCTTTTTTTGTCCAGACAGTGTGTGTGTATAAAGTTGATGTATATGAGCTGCTACACATCTCAATTTTGAGTCCTTCAGTTTGAAGTTTTACTATTTAATAATAAATTCCATTGTCAGTCTAAAATATAATAAATTCCAGAGCGCATGCCGTCCATTTTCATAGACTTTGTGTTTAAAGTTTGTAACAACATCACCATTACTACTGATCACTGATGAGTCACCAGGCTGACAGTGTGAGTCCAGTCCACACCCAGACAGTAATTACAAAGTATGTTAGCACTTGCCAACCAGCAGACACAGCGCTCAGCATTTAATTTAGCATTTTAATGCAGTATTCAGATTTCCTACGCAGACCATTATAGACTGGTTCTGGTCCGTTAGAAATATGTTTGACATCCCTGTGTTAACAGTTGAAGGAGATACTGTATTTTGCCACAGTAACTTACCAGAGATTTTGATAAGCTTGCTTTATGAAATGCAGTTTGCCTAAGATAAAGTATTGTTTTTCTGAAGTAATGAGGTTTTATTCCTTTAGTTTTGTAAAATACCTCCTACTGGAAACTTTATGTAAAGCATACGTTAGTTAAATTAAGAAATGCAGTGGTACATCAGCACTCAGTACTCAGCACTCAAACAACTTTAAAGACCAAATCAGGTGTTGTGTTCAAGAGCTCATGTTTTTTTATGTATATATGCATACAATATGTAGATGCAAAAAGAAGAATCCAGATGGCATATTTATTCAGTCATTATGGAAGGGGACTTCCCTCAATATATATAAAAATATTTGAAATAAACCTTTTTTTTTTTTACATATGCCATACTATAAAATACTTCAGAAAATAATTCAAGCCAGTTCTCTATTGGTGGGTGGTGGAACCAATTAAACAATTACAACCAATTAAACCAATTACATTTACATTGTTCCTTATGGGAAAAAGTGTTCAGCACTCAAACTGATTGGCACATGCAATTGAAATGCAATGTTAATCCAGAATTCAGTTCATGTCTATAAGGAGCTATAAACTTAAACAGTTAATGCTCATCCGCTCTGTGTTTGTTGTTCAGCTTGCATCCTTCTGGTTTAGCTCCCCCTGCTTTCTGCTTCCCACCCAGCAGGTGGGGCTGTAGCCACCTGCTGGTCTGTCTCCTATATATACCCCACTTCCTGTGCACTTCCTTGTATGGCTTTATTCACACATGGTTTTCCTTGGCTCCTGTCTGGTCTTGTCCTGCTTGCTGGTTTGTCCCCTTTTCCTTGTCTTACCCTTTGTGTATTTATCTCTGTTCCTCTGTATTGGTTAGTTGTCTTAGGTTTAAGTTGTATTTGGTGTTTAGTATTGTTGTTGTATGTTAGCATTTCTGTGGTATGTTTGCATTGTTTGTATTTGCGTTAGCCTTGTTAGCTTGTCTTAGATGTGTGTGGTGTTAGTTATCAGTCTTAGTTCAGTTCTATGTGGTTTGTTTGTGTATTTCAACATGTTCACTGTAAATAAACCTAGTACACTTGCACCTATGTCCATTTCCCTTGTCCCTGCTTGTACCGTTTGTGACAGCAATGCCACAAAGTTAGTGAGAGAATAGAGCCAGGTACAAGGCATCAGCTCTTGCTAGTTTTTTTTACCAATTGT
Organism: Ancistrus triradiatus; assembly: GCA_025084515.1. Taxonomy (NCBI): domain Eukaryota; kingdom Metazoa; phylum Chordata; class Actinopteri; order Siluriformes; family Loricariidae; genus Ancistrus; species Ancistrus triradiatus. Next base: position 1,719 of record JAJAGP010007912.1, read on the forward strand.
TTCTGTACGTTGTCATTTATAATTATTAGACAGAATGAAAATCGGAATAGTCCAAAATCAGAATCAGCCAGTCATTTAAAGAAATCAGAAATTGCAATTAGCCAAGAAAATTGCAATCGGTGCATCTCTAATAAAATGTGATCTCAGTGATTTTTAACCATGGGATGACTCTTGGTGCCATATGGGCTGGTTCGAATATTTCATTAACGTCCGAACTCCTGGGACTTTTACATTCAACAGTCTCTAGAGCTTACTAAAAATAATGCCAAAAATATATATTGAGAAGCAGTTCAGTGGATGGAGATGTGGATAATGTGTGAGGTCAACAGAGACTGACCAGACTGGATCAAGCTTAACGAAACTCGTGGGTAACTCGTATGACCACTCGGTACCAAGGTGGTGAGCAGAATGTACCACACATTGAACCTTGAGATAGATGGATTACAACAGCAGACCACAACCAAGAACAGAAGTGTGAGGCTAACCAAGGCTGGAGGGCTGAAGACTGGATAAATGTAGCCTGATGTGATAAATCATTTCTGATTACTGATGCAGACATATTGTAGGGTCAGAATTTGGTACCGCAGCTTGAATCCACGGACCTTTCTTGTCTCAACAGTCCTGACTGGTGGAGGTGGTGTGTAGTGGTTTGGAGAATGTTTTCTTGCCAGTTACTTAATACCAGTCACTTGAATGCCACAGACTGAGTATTTTTGCTGACCATGTGCATCCCGTCATTGCCACAGTTTACTCATCATCTAATGGCTACTTCTGGCATGACAATGAACCATGTCACAAAGCAAAATCTCAAACTGGTTTCATGAACATGGAAACAATTTCCATGTTACTTTGGCAGCCTTCGCAGTCACCGGATTTGAATCCAATAGAACAGAATGTGGTAAAATGGAGATTCGCAGCATAAAGCTGCACCTGAAAAATCTGCAGGAATAGTGTGATGCAATCATGTCAATATGGAGGAAAATCTCTGAGGAATGTTTCCAACATCTTGTGGAATCCATGCCACAATGAGCTGTGGCTGTTTTGAGATCAAAGAGATTTACAGTGGTGCTTGACAGTTTGTGAACCCTTTAGATTTTTCTATATTTCTGCATAAATATGACCTAAAACATCATCAGACTTTCACACAAGTCCTAAAGTAGATAAAAGAACCCAGTTAAACAAATGAGACAAAAATATTATACTTGGTCATTTATTTATTGAGGAAAATGATCCAAGATTACATATTAGTGAGTGGCAAAAGTATGTGAACCTCTAGGATTAGCAGTTAATTTGAAGGTTGAAATTAGAGTCAGATGTTTTCAATCAATGGGATGACAATCAGGTGTGAGTGGGGCACCCCTGTTTTATTTAAAGAACAGGGATCTATCAAAGTCTGCTCTTCACAACACATGTTTGTGGAAGTGCATCATGGTACGAACAAAGGAGATTTCTGAGGACCTCAGAAAAGAGTTGTTGATGCTCATCAGGCTGGGAAAAGGTTACAAAACCATCTCTAAAGAGTTTTGGACTCCACCCATCCACAGTCAGACAGATTGTGTACAAATGGAGGAATTCAAGACCATTGTTACCCTCCCCAGGAGTGGTCGACCAACAAAGATCACTCCAAGAGCAAGGTGTGTAATAGTTGGTGAGGTCACAAAGGACGCAGGGTAACTTCTAAGCAACTGAAGGGCCTCTCTCACATTGGCTAATGTTAATTTTCATGAGTCCACCATCAGAAGAACACTGAAACAACAATGGTGTGCATGGCAGAGTTGCAAGGAGAAAGCCCACTGCTCTCCAAAAAGAACATTGCTGCTTGTCTGCTCATCAGTTTTTTAAAGATCACGTGGACAAGCCAGAAGGCTATTGTAATAATGTTTTGTGGACGGATGAGACCAAAATAGAACTTTTTGGTTTAAAAGAAAAGCGTTCTGTTTGGAGAAAGGGAAACACTGCATTCCAGCACAATAACCTTATCCCATCTGTAAAACATGGTGGTGGTAGTATCATGGTTTGGGCCTGTTTTGCTGCATCTAGGCCAAGACGGCTTGCCAGCATTAATGGAACAATGAATTCTGAATTATATCAGAGAATTCTAAAGGAAAATGGTCAGGACGTCTGTCCATGAACTGAATGCCAAGAGAAGGTGGGTCATGCAGCAAGACAACGAGCCTAAGCACACAAGTCGTTCTACCAAAGAATGGTTAAAGAAGAATAAAGTTAATGTTATGGAATGACCAAAGTCAAAGTCCTGACCTTAATCCAGTTTGAAATGTTGTTGAAGGGGACCTGAAGTGAGCAGTTAATGTGTGGAAAAGCCCACCAACATCCCAGAGCTGAAGCTGTTCTGTATAGTGGCTAAAATGCCTCCAAGCCGGTGTGCAGGACTGATCAACAGTTACAGGAAACATTTAGTTGCAGTTATTGCTGCAGTTATTGCTTTTTTTCCCAGTCAGTACTATGTAATATTGGATCATTTTCCTCAATAAATAAATGACCAAGTATAATATTGTTGTCTCATTTTGTTTTAACTGGGTCTCTTTATCTACTTTTAGGACTTGTGTGAAAATCTGATGATGTTTTAGATCATATTTATGCCTAAATATAGAAAATTCTAAAGGGTTCACAAACTTTCAAGCACCACTGCATAACATTCTTTATTTGTAATATGAAGTTCAGAAAGGGCATTGTGAGCTGTATTTTCACCAGTACGTCTACTCCATCCCCCAATAGTCCCCTTTCACAAGGTCTTAACTGATTCTGAGAACAGTAAAGCAGCCGAGACGTTTGAGATGTGCCACAGTCAGTAGCTTAAACCAAGATCAAAAGCCACTCTGTAAAGCTGATTACCAGACTGTGCCAGAGGCCATACTGTGTACACGCAGGCATGAGGCCAAGCCACCCTGTAGTAGGGGGCACACTCAGAGGTGCTGAGATAGACATCTGCAGGTGCAAGGATGAAGGAGATTCGCATTCACTGTGTTCTTAGAGACTTATTCCACTTTTTATTTTGGGTGAATTTTTTTTTTTTTTTTTGGATAATGTTTTAGAAGTGTATCAAGCTCACAACTGCAGAGGCCAGGCATGAGGTATTTTCCAGGGAAAAATATTTTTTCGACACAAAATCGCTCTGTAAATCAGTAGTGCACCATCAATCTTCACACACACACTTCATGGTACTCGCATGATTACTCACCTGAACCAATAAAATATGATGCGCAGCACAGAGAAAAATGTTGCTCAAGAAATTGATTTGGTGTGCAGTGTTATAAAAATACCTTTTAGGGTGTTTTTTTTTTACTTTTGAAAACTGGACACTATATAACATGCCTAAGCCCATGCAAAGACACAGCTTCACCATGAGGAGACTGATAAAGTGATGTTGTTACCAATTATGTTGTTACCAATTTCAGTTTTTCTGTTTGAGAAACACCAAAAAGCCCTATGCATAGCAGGGGCAAAAGTCTGAGACCATGTTTGAGTATATTTTTGAAAACATTGAATTCAATGTTTTTTTATTAACAATCAACAATTTGATTGAGTGAGGGTTTTTTTATGCTACTTATGTTTTGTGTGTGTATGTTTTTTATTAGTTGATAAAAGCTCACAAAGTTGTGTTGTACCATTTATGCCCAAGAGTTTGCGTAAGCGTTTTTACTGCATTCAGTGGCTTACAGTATGTATGACTTACCATCTTGGTTGGTGTGCTGCTACCTGAGTGGGGTGAGTTGCAATTCAGTGCATTTGCTTGTACCCTTGCACTAACTGGTGAAAGGCCCTTATCAAGTCTGTAATAAATACAATTTGAGCAAGTTTGCATTGATTGATATTTGTGGCTAACGCCACAAAGCTAAGTGAGAGAGCTAGTGAGAGAACAGAGCCAGGTACAAGACAACAGCTCTTGCTATCTCTCTTTAGAAATTATTTCTGTATGCTGTGAATCAGAAATTTGTCATTGGGTGATTTTTCAATATTCACAAAAGAGCATCTTGTGATGTTACTGTATGACTGATACCTCTGTCTTCAAGTGCTCGCATAAATGCTTGGTGAGGTTTAGGTCAGGTGATTGGAGGAAAGTCCATGGCAGTTATCATTCCATCTTTGGTGTTAGAGTAGTTGTTGCAAAGCTTTGAGAAGTATTTTGGGTCGTCATCCTGCTGCAGTATTAATTCCTCCCCACAAAGATCCAAAACAAGCACTTTCACTACCTATTGTGTGAAACTACAGTCTTGCTTCTCTTTTATAGGGCTCCTGTTGACCATTGGGCAGTAATAGTAGTAACGACGCCCAAACTCAAATGTGACAGTAGTTGAAACCAGGGGTGTTTCTAGACTGCTTTTTGTATTGAGGTGCACGCAGAATTTGGAGGAGCATAGCTGTACCCCTCTGCTTGCAATTCAGTCATAGGTGACAACTGTGCATACAAATTAACCCTGGCATTAAATAGATTAAGTGATTTAACACTAAAGTGGGCATTGCTTTGTCATGGATGAGAAATGAAGAACAAATTAACACTAAAAATTTTTTGTTAATTGCATTAACTAAACATATGACTATGAGCTATCATTACCTTGCCTGCATCGTGGCTGACTTTCTTTTACATATTTGTGGATGTCCCCAATGAGGAAAGAAAAAGAAAGACACTGGCTCTGCCTGAAAGCATTAGCTGCTTAGGCTTTTGGGGAAATGCTGGGACATTATGGGAAATGTAGTGCCTGTAGTGAATTAGCGTGGCGTGTCCTGTAGTTCTGCTGAGCAATCAATTATAAAATAGATTTTTTACCCCTGTAATTTCAGCAACATTTTACTGGGGCACATGCCTAAGCCTAAGAAAAGGTAGTCTAAGAAATGCAAAATCAATCTATTTAAATAAATCTGAAATGTGAAAGTTCATAATACATTTTCATGATTTTCTTTGGTGTAGAAAGGGCCTAGTACGATGCTTATAATGTTTGTTTTATTAAAACTACTTTTTTTATCACAATGAAATGCATAAACTTTGTTTGCCTATTTAATTTATTCAACAGTCTTTGCTGCCAGTTACTAAATATTTGCTGCTCAGAAAGTCAAATTACATATCAGACTAACAGATTCTAATTTAACTTTCTCCTAATTTGGATATTGTCATTTTCCACCCATGACTGACTCTTTCCAGTCACATTACACTTACCCATGTGGGAGGATCAGGGTTAAAACATGACTCGTCTGAGATACATAAAGCTAGCTGCCACCATTTTTCATGCCAATGCAGCATTATGGGTCTAGGGTTAGCACTTGGAGTGGAGGGCTTACTGCCCCCTCTATGCACTGGAGTTTGGAGACATCCAAGTTAGTGTCGCTCTGATTAATAGGTCAGATAGAAAGTCATGCCTCCTATCCAGAGAGCTGGACCACTTAGGCTTTTTAAAAATGTATATTTACTTATTTATTTATTTAACATCGCTTCAGCACCAAAGGCTATTCACAACAGGTGCAAGGTTACATTGGTACTAGTCAGACACATTCATACTGGGGCAATTTTGAGCAACCAGTTAACCGATATTGACGTCATTCATCGGATATCATCAGATATCGAATGGACAGGGCCGATTCACTTACCGATCCATGTTCCATTCCACATCTTCCCATGAGCACACAGCAACTTCAGTCTGGAACTGAGTGAGCAAATAGTATTAGGTCTTGATATAACTAAAATGTCAGTTCTTAACAGTACCTGGTTCCAAATTCCAAATAGAATTTCGATTTAACTTATCGGTTCTAACTAATGCATTTTATGCTTTAGAAACACAGTCATGATTAGTGCAAAAATATGTCCACATTAAAGACGCATCTCTCTGCCAGGACTGTGATGTGATCACATACGTCATCGCATGTTTGTTTTTTTGGTACGCTCTGCTATAGCACTGGCGGATAATCAGAGCTCAAAAGCGCTCAAAGTTTAGCTCCACTTTCAGAGCAAATGCTAAACGGTGTATGTGTGGAAAGCTGATCTGCTGTAAAGCACGTTTCACCTCTAAAATGGTAACGCATCTGAAGCACCAGCATGAAATGCTTCAGCATTGTACTGTTTGACCGACTGCAGTAGTACTGCGTTGGCCGGAACAGTCTAAAACTCTTAATGCGAAAAAAAGCTTTATGTGCCTTAATGTACCAATGACCTAGGAAAACAAACTTCTCTCAGATACTACTGTTGATATGTAATCTCTACTGCTGAAATAATGAACCTGTGATCCAAAAGAAAGCCCATAATCTTTACGTTAAGCCTTTTTCTTCCCAATTAAACCTATTTTATTTATCATCTTCGTCATTTCAGCAGTAGAAAGTAATTTATCATCATTAGTAGTTGACAGAAATTTAATGCTTAAAAAAGCTTAATGTAAAGTGATTACTTTTGAAGTTGAAATATAAATATATATTAAATATAAAATATATAAATATAGTATTAATACTTAAACATTTGGCATATTTTTTGTCATCATTTTGGAATTGAAAATTGGAAACATAAATTCCCTGGGCAAAAACACCTGGAAACAACGAGCCTCCCCTCCAACTCGAATCACAACTGAAATCTCACATTGCCACAGGCTGGACATGAAGCAGAGAGGCTCAGCAGTGGTTGAATCCTGCCTCTGGTCATGAGATTTCAGATGCTTGTGGTCTCTGGGCACCATGAAGTACAATAGCTTATAGAAGCATAAAGTCCAGTGTCTGTCTCTGAATGTGCAGTTCCATGTGCCTGAAAGTCAGTGTTTTTCCTCAGGGTTGGTACTGGAAGTGCACTGCCTGAAGTGCAACCTGGCCATGGGTGCCCAATTCTCAGTGCTTCTCAGGATTGCTGACTGCAGACCATCAGTGCATCCCTCATTTCATAGGCTACAGTCTTCTCCAAAAATCAGGTGTTCTAATTCATAGAAAAGTTTGAGTGATTTGGGGTGCCCTGCTGTCTAACAAAGGCACACAAACCTGTCTCATCACATCAACGATGCCATGATCAAAAGAAATTTCAAAGAACTTCAAACAAAGAATGAGGAATACACATGGAGCTATGCAAAAGTACAGTGGTACCTCGGTTCTCGTTGTTAATTAATTCCAGGAGGGCTCGTCAAGTACCGAATACGACAATTACTGAGTACATTTTTCCCATAAGCATAATGTAAATTGAATTAAACCGTTCCAGACCCCCAGAGAACCAACACTGTACATTCAGTAATGGAGTTGTATTGTACAGGTGCTCCCTGATTTATGATGGGGATATGTTCCAATAAATCCGTCATAAGTTAAATGTATCAAGAACCAAGGAGTTTAATATAGTCTATACTGTATCATAGCAGATACTATTTTAAACATTTAAAACACTTGTACATTAACCTACAGTTGGTGAATCATTACCACAAAGCTTATTCATAATAACATGTTCGAAATATCATGTAATTTAGTGAGTAATGGATTGAAAGTGAATAGAAAAAACACATACTCTGTTGGTGAACTCAGGGTGCTAGCATAGCTGCTAAGCTAACTGCACTGAGCAGGAACTATTTTGAATCTGAATCACTATGTACTGAATCATCATTCATGAATATAGTTTTGCCTGGAACAAGTCTCAACAGAGACAAATGAGTCGAGAAAAAAATCCTCTTTATGAGAATACACAACAAATCATACAGTGTAATAGAAAAAAAGAAAATAACCAATTAAGTAACAGAGCACTTTTCACAAACAGGACTTTCAGACTTGTACATCAGTGCATGATTGTTCTAATCTAACAACCTGGTGCTTCTGATCAGTGACATTCTGTGAATATTGATCTAAATGGATTAACTGAAACAGCTATACTGTATAGAGGTAATAAAGCTGGGATAAGGGGCAACCATCCACAAAATACAGTGCTGTGGTAGCAGTGAGCAAAATCTGTCCCAAGCTGAAATTTCACAGCAGACAGGTATTTCCAGATGTTCTGTCCAAGCTCTTTTCTTTTCTTAATCAGATGTCCAGCACTGCCCTCAGAAGTAGCAAAAACCACTGTCTTGTGAAAAGTGGTCTTTATAAAAGAGTTGCGACTAAAAAAACCATAGCTCAGTGGGGGAAACAAAGCCATGCGACTCACTTATGCACAAAACACAAGGACTGTGGTGCGGGTGCTCTGAACTGATAGCCATAGAGTAGGAGGACATTACACAAATACAATTACTGTAAAACTGTTTGGTGCCTAAACTGTTTGCACAGTAGTGTATATAGAACTGTATTTATTGTTATTCTTAAATACATCCAATTTGAGTGTATTAATGGCATTTTCTCTGATTACAAATTAAATGAAATTTCAATTTCATTTTAGATTAAAGTGTGCGCTTTCATGGGACACAATATATAATAATATGATACGTAAAAATATAGCAAATACACTGGTAATACTGAACAGCATTTTATAAACAATATATTTCTTGAAAAATAATGAGATTATAATAACCAATGTCAAGTTGAACACAAATATTTCAGATTTCCTGTATCACAGGACTTTGGAGAGACATTGAAATAAATTTCTCGAATTTAATCACATTAAATGGCATTATGTTTAATCACATAAGGATGCTTACATATAATGTATATTTTTCAACAACAGTTCCATTTTATTGTAGGTTTCTTGCATGTGTACTCCTAGCCGGTGGGTACTGAAGGGTGGACAGAGCCATTATGTAACAGGACAGCTTTTAGGCTTAACTTTTATGGATCTATAATGTCCATGCACATATCCAAAGTCTATGTTTATATACCTGGTGACAGCACATATCATCCTTTTAATTTTGAACCAAGTACT
>JAJAGP010007913.1:0-10532 GCA_025084515.1 Ancistrus triradiatus
CAATGTTAAAATGTCAGATCATTCTATCCTTAATATAAACATGGAAACATGGTGTACACACACACACACACACACACACACACACACACACCATACTATGCACTGCGCTTCCCAAGCACAAAGCAAGTGACTGATAATGCTATTATTACTTTACTTTGTGCCGTTCCCTTCTTTTCATTTCTTTATTCTACATTTAATAAAACTATCATAAAGCTCATGATGGACAGATTTCTACCCCCCAAATTACCCAGAGTGCATCTCTGCTATCTTACTTCCTGTAGTGTCTGATACAGGGATCTGATCTGATCTTCATGTCTCTATCAGGCTGAGTGGGTGTGGTCTTACAGAGAGAAGCTGTGCAGCTCTGTCCTCAGTTCTCAGTTCTAACTCCTCCAGACTGAGAGATCTGGTCCTGGGTGTTAATAAGCTGCAGGATTCAGGAGTGATGCTGCTCTCTGCTGGTCTGGAGAATAACCACTGTAACCTGGAGATACTGTGGTGAGATCTTACACACACACACAGTCTCTCTCTCTCTCTCACACACACACACACACACACACACACACACTTATTCAGTTGGTGTTTATTTAAACTATCACTATGAACTTATTAATTAGGTTACTTAGTTAATTCTTACATATAACATCTAAGCCACCCAAGCAGGTTTGGTCCGTTTTTGAATCTGAGTCCTCCAAAGGTTTCTTCCTCATAACATTTATGGAGTTTCTCCTTGCCTCTATCGCCTTAGGCTTGCTCAATTTGGGCTTGGCCTTCTAATTTAAAAGATAATTTTAAATTGTAAAGCTGTTATAAAAAGTGCTATAGAAATAAATCTGACTTGACTTAATCCAGCTGTTACTGAGCTCCTGCACCAGAGGGACTGTACAGATGCTGTTAGTAACATATTACTCCAGTAAAGTAGGAATAGTTCCACATGGTCCTTAAGTAGAGGGATTGTGTAACTGTCATTAGTTACTGCTCATCACTGATTATAATTAATGCTGAACATCTCTATAAATTACCCAGAGTGCATCTCTGCTATCTTACTTCCTGTAGTGTCTGATACAGGGATCTGATCTGATCTTCATTTCTCTATCAGGCTGAGTGGGTGTGGTCTTACAGAGAGAAGCTGTGCAGCTCTGTCCTCAGTTCTCAGTTCTAACTCCTCCAGACTGAGAGAGCTGGGCCTGAGTGGTAATGAGCTGCAGGATTCAGGAGTGATGCTGCTCTCTGCTGGCCTGGAGAATAACCACTGTAACCTGGAGATACTGAGGTGAGATCTTATATACACACACACACACACACACACACATCATAACTTTATGGGGACGTTCCATTGACATAATGATTACTGGAGCTAATTCATACTACACCTAACCATAACCACTTTTGGTTTTCCAAAAGAACGCTGCACTATCTGTGTAAAAAAATAAATAAATAAATAAATATATAATAATAAATAAAAACACAAGGCAGTTTTCCTTGTGATAATGATGATATAAATGTTAGTTGATGTAAGAGTTGTGGATGTTTTGATATAAATGTGTAGAACCTGGTAGCAGATGGTAGCAGGGCTGATAATTATATTTAACCCTAGTGAGTATAATGGGCTCCCTCAGCTGCCTCTGGTAGCTCCTCCACACTTTCCTCAGACCCCAGTTCCTGTTAGCAGCACTTTTTCTTAAAAAAGCTTATGATGACATGATCAGTAAAATAGGTTTAAATGGTAAGAAAAAGCTTAAAGTAAAAATGATTCATTTCCTTTTGGATCACAGGTTCATCATTTCAGCAGCAGAGATTATTTATCAGTAGCAGTAACTGAGAGAAGTTTGGTTTTCCTGGTTCATGGTTTGGGTTCATTAAGCCACGTTAAGCTTTGTTCATGTTCTACTGCACAGTGGATGGAGTATTAAAGTGTAGGACTGAGATCTAGAGTTAAATGTCTGTTAGCCGTCTGAACTCGACAGTGAAGAGATGAATTAAACATCCAGCTGTGTGGCTTCTGTTTCACCACCAGACCTAATGCTCTTCAGTTACTCAGGAAAAGCAGCAGTGGTTCATCTCCACTTCCTGTTTATTACTTTATCATCTCATCAGCACTGAAGCTGCTCACTGCTGATTGGGTAATCACATGGGTCCCACTGAACTCTGTGTGTGTTGTGTGTGTTGTGTGTGTGTGGTGTGTGTGTGTGTGTGTGTGTGTGTGCGTTATTGATATGTGAGTATTGAGAGTTATCCCTTATCTCTCTGCAGGCCCTGTGTGACTGGCAGGATAACAGATGAAGGATTCTGTGCTCTGGCTAAAGCTCTGAGATTAAATCCATCATAACACCCTGAGAGAACTGGATTCTGACCTACAATACTCCAGGAGGATCAGGAGAGAAGCTTCTGTCTGATCTACAGAAGGATCCAAACTGGGTAACCTGGAGACACTACAGTGAGTTACTGATTTAGGATCCAGTTATATTTATCAGTAGGGAATGTTGCCCCCCTGATGGGGTAACACACTGCCCCCTTTGGGCCCCTTGTTTAAGTGGTGTCATTGGTATTGTTCCCACCTCCCACAGCTTTATATACCCACCTGTATCTGTAAGCTACCCATGTCTGATAGAACCCAATCCCACAGCAGCAGCTCTGATAGAAGCTGAATGGAACTGATGTTTAATCCTCTGGATGCTGAGACACGGCTGTAGTTTGTTCATGGCTGCTGCTGAGCTGCATCACATGGTGCTGTACTGCCCCCCTCTGTGTATGGTGGACGGTACTGCATCACATGGTTGCTTGTACTGCCCCCCTCTGTGTATGGTGGTACTGCATCACATGGTGCTGTCCTGCCCCCCTCTGTGTATGGTGGTACTGCATCACATGGTGGCTGTACTTCCCCCCTCTGTGTATGGTGGTACTGCATCACATGGTGCTGTACTGCCCCCCTCTGTGTCTATGGTGGGTACTGCATCACATGGTGCTGTACTGCCCCCCTCTGTGTATGGGTGGTACTGCATCACATGGTGCTGGTACTGCCCCCCTCTGTGTATGGTGGTACTGCATCACATGGTGCTGTACTGCCCCCCTCTGTGTATGGTGGTACTGCATCACATGGTGCTGTACTGCCCGCCCTCTGTGTATGGTGGTACTGCATTCACATGGTGCTGTACTGCCCCCCCTCTGTGTATGGTGGGGTACTGCATCACATGGTGCTGTACTGCCCCCCTCTGATCCTTCTGCTCTGTTTTCTCTATTCCAGCATCTAACAAGAACAGGAAGAAGAGGGAGTAACAGCACACAGACCAGCACACAGGAAGTGGTTCTGTAGGACAATAGTAATGTTCCTATAACTAAGGCCTGTACTATGGTGTGGTAAATGGTTTGTGTACAGAGCTTTGTAGTTTGTCATGTTTTGGTATCTATGGAGTCCATAGTTTATGTGATCATTAAATGTATTTTACCCTGCTGTATTCTGATTGTCATTCCCTCAGTATTTTTATAATAAAGTGTTACTGCTTCTTAAAGGCAGCTACTTACTGGGGCTCTGTCACAGCTCACTGGTGATATCTTCCTAATCTGGCTGTGTGACCCAAACTTTTAGATGGATTGTTGTAGGGCCAGTTGTTGGAGAGATTATTTCTGTGGGGGCAGTTTTTACAGGATTTATAGTTTAGTGCTTATTTTGGGGGGAATTTGGGTTCCTTGGGGTTTCAGTTTTTAGGGCTACATTTATTTTTAGGCCGATTCTTAGAGCGGTTCTGTTTTAGAGCCATTTTAGGGGAGGTTATATTTGAGGCAGTTTTTTAGAGGAGGTCAAAATTTAGGGTCATTTTTAGGAAAATGCTATATTAGGTGCCTTTGGGGGGAGATCAGGTTCAGGGTGGATCCTTTCAGGGGAACAGTGTGATTTAGGTCCACTTTTTAGAAAGGTTATATTTAGGAACATTTGTTAGGCAGGATAAGATTATGGACCGTTTAGAGGTTATGTTTTAAAACTACATGCTGTAAAAATGTTACCTTATCTCTACTCTGATAAAATAAAGGCAACAGATTACAAGCAAATATTATTAAATATTACTAGGTTTGGTTTTGAGTCAAAAATGAGTTAATTATAACACTTACTCTTACGTACACTTACTTAATAAAAGTTGGAGAAAGAAATAGAATAGAAACTATTCAGTATGAAGAGCTGTGAATGGAATCCATGACAAAAAGAACCAACAAGCTCATAGGTTAATAAAAAACACTATAAGTCACTTGGAACAGTATGAAGTAGTTCTTTTTCCATGGACCCCAGACTGTGCTATCACTGAAACACAAGATTGTCCAACAATGTCTAAACTAAAAAGACACAAAACATCTTTTAAATGTATTTCCAACCATTTAAGAAACAAACAAAAAGGCTAAAGCCCAAAACAAACAAACAAAAAGAACTGCCCCAGCAGGACTCACCCTTAGAACAGATGAAGGTACACAAGGATAACTGAGCCATTCTAAAATAAACTCTACACTGTCCTTTAAGAATTCTGAAAGCTCAGCTCAGACACACAGCATTATATGTCCCTGGAGCTAGATTCTTCTTAAAAGGACACTTCTTGGTTCAGTCAGTAATGTGTCAGTGGGCTGGACTTTGAGAGTTTGAGCATCAGTCGTAGGAAAAGAAGAAAATATTTCAGAAAAGAGGCTTCTCTAAAACAGAATGCAAACAATATCAGGCAGTAATGAATCGGCCACAGATTAAATACTGTAAGACTATTGTATGCAAAACCTTCTTACAGCAACAGTCAATGTCTTTGGTCTTGAGGGACTGGACTTTGTTTGAACGTTTCAAAGCATCAATCTCCAAGAACAGTTTCTGGAATACCTGGAAGGTGTGTTTCTGCTGGCTGGGATAACCCTGATTTTGGTGGCAGAGGCCAGCCAAAGAGGACAGCACCAGCCATGGCCATATCTTCCAGCCCTGTGATGACCTGCAGCCTCAATAACAATATTATAATGTCCTTTGGACTGTCACACCTGCAGAAGCTTCCATGTTCCTCATAAACAACAACTGCCATTCAGAGCTGATTCCACGTCTAAACCTTCAGGGTCCATGCTACATCAAACACAAAGTCATTACAGTATGAGAAGTGAATAAAGTAATTTGGCCCTGCAGACAATAAATTAGCAAAAATTTATTACAGGAACCATGTGTGAGACAAATAAATATATCAGATCTGACCAAGGACCAAGCCAAGTGCTTTTATTCCTTTCATATTTAACTATTTTGGCCATCACACACTGCCATGGGCCACAAACACTGACACCCCCTGCACTTCTTTCAGAACACCAACACTTCTCCCAGACATTAGTAGCAGTTACAAAAGCTCTGGTGTTCACACATGTATTTATTTGTGGAAAAACTGGTTTCTGTGTTTGTTTATATAACGTTGCATCAGCATAACCCCACAGCTTACAAGACCTCTGTGGAGAGATAAAGCTAAATAAATTCAACAGCTTGCAGACATGAATGACAGCAGAGGTTTCTATGAAGCCGAGGACCATATATGGGCCGTCAACAAAGCGGACAAGTACCCACTGCAGTGCAGAAGTTCTACTGAAGGCCAAAGCAGAAAGTAATCAGCGTTGGAAGCAACATTTCGAAGAACTTCTTAACTGCCCCACCCTGATGTAGACGAAGACGTGATCTTACCACGAGCTCATCTGGCTGACAGATTCACGATCATCGTGTCCCTTAAGTCCAACCCAAGAACATGGTTTCCAGTTCAGAGTCAGTGAGGAGGTGAGTGAGGGTGTTTGTACAGAGCAGAAACACCTTGGCCATTATACTGGTTTTATTCATATCCATATCCTGTATGTAGTAATGAGTTAGTCCACTAACCAAAAACTATCTAGCCATTGGCTTCCTGCATTTGTAATAATAACTAGGTAGTGATTAGGAATTAGAGTTTATAATACAATGACCTGTATAACCCTGTGGTTTCAGATGGTGACTGGATGGAATTATGAGGTAAACCCTCCTTACCCCTACCCCTAGACTGGAGTCCATTTACAACGTCCCTTTTCATGTCCACTTCAACTCTGTGACCTCAAATGTAGAACTCGAATTGTAGCTCTGCAGCCAGGACACCTCCGGATATGGACAGGATATTTTTCTTTATGTAAATCTCCAGATACTATACTTAGCTAAAATCACATTAGCGTATCAGTGTTCAAAGGTATCTGTCCACTGTCACATTGTACAGCTGGGCAACAGAAATAACAAAGAATGCTAATTAGAAGTGGTGTCCACAAACTTTGGCCATTTACAAATTAAGCACTGATTATAAACAACATACAGCACCACACACATTTTTTCCTTGGGCTCCACAAGCACTAACTACCTACTGATATTTCATATTCTGTCTACAGACCCTACAGAACCTTCAGCTGCAGCTCCATTTGCTGATGTGGTTCTACCAGCACGTCATAAGGGTCCTAATGGCTCTGACACTCGTGGAGACGACATCAGCAACTATCAGGATAACTCCATAACCCTGCATCACAAACTTCCCTTTCATTACAACAATGGTAAACTAACAACCAAAAGTAATGGTTCTGCTTTGAGAAGGACTGGAATAAGAGCAGCATATAAGTGATAGATCTGTGTAGGTGCTATGGAACATATGATTACACCAAGCAGCTCTGCAATACCAGCTACAAATAGCAAACTTTTCATATAAACCCCATTACTCTGGGACATTCTGTAACCATGCAAAGAGACATGGAACACTGTAAGAAGGCTTGTTACGTCTAGTCCTGCCATTTTGTTTTTTTCAGCTTGCTTTGGCACGTCAGGCCAGAGACGTTATCGTTGGAGGTTCCAGTTGTAGTGGGTTTGTAACCAGTGTGACCAGCGGTTTTTGGTTGTCTGCTGCCTGTTATTTGGTTGAAGGCCTCTTTCACTTTTTTAAAGTTTTTGCAGGAAGTGAAGCGTGGCGGAGTTGATTTTAATTTAATGCACGGACCTGCATTTTCATCTCTCCGTAAGTTCTCCAGATTTTTTGTTTGGAATCTTTGTTTAAACCAAGTCAACGAACATTTTTCACCTGAATGCGCCGTTTTTTTTGAGCGGCAATTTGTTTTGTTTATACCATTTAACAGCTTTCATCTGCTACAGGTTCTTCTGCTAACCCAAACAACCCGGAAGGAAAACATGTACTGTGAAATTTGACAGTAGAACCATGAGAGTGGCCAAATTACCATCAGACATTCATAGTAGAAACTGTGAACTTCATGGTTCCAACTGTGACAGGTCACATTAAAACTATCAAGCAATTTAGGGTTTTACTTTGAACATTCACAGCACATTTTCCTGGGGAAGGTCCAGTTTTGGTAAGTGCTGTATGTTACCTTAGAATTAGTCTGAAATAAATAGTTAAGGTATCTTTGTTTTCAGAAGAGAATGTTGGAACAGTTTACACTAAACCGGATAACAAAATTAGCGTTGCTCTATTTGCTACAAGACCGATGTTTTGAGCTGGGAACGTACGTGCTTTCATGCCTTCACACAAATCAGAAAATGTGTGCAAGAACCAGTGTGATTACCTGTGATGGATATCTGTAGGCTCACCATGTGCTGATCCTTAGATTATTTGCTAGTAATGCTGATAATTATATTGCCATTTTACAGGAAATGTTAGCTACAACAAAAACTTCTATGGGCTCTTTTTGAGCTTTTTTAAAAATGTCCAATAAGAAGCCCATTGGTGGAAATGCTCATGAGAACTGGTGTGTTATAAGGCTCGTTCCACTTCTTATTGGCCACTCTGTCCCTGAGGGTTGACAGCACATGGGACATTGTCATGCTTCTTAGAGACATTACTGAGCTGGCTGTGGCACCAAAGCATACTGAGGAGACATTGCATTTCCTGGAATATAAGATAGCAGAACACAGACAGCTGCTGCAGTCAGCATTCCCAGATTCTCATTTAAAGCCAAAGCATCACTATTTAGAACATTACCCTCAACTTGTAAGGAAATCTGGTCCACTGCCTGAGGTGTGGACAATGCGCTTTGAGGGGAAGCACAAGTTTTTTAAGAAGGCAATTCGAGATGCTCAGAATTTCAAAAATGTAGCAGTGACACTTGCTACCAAACACCAGAAAGCACTCAGGTACCATCTGGACTGTAGCTCATTTTTCAGGTCGTTGGTTGAGGTAACAAAGTTTGTTCCAGCTTTGCTCAGTTCTTTCTTTTTGAATATTCAAAGGGTAATCACTCAAAACTTTCCAAATCCAGGGTCAGTTCTTGTTGCATCATCTGTCTGTGTAGATGGGCTAAAGTATCATCCAGGTGTGATCATCATTACCAGCATACAGGGTACAAGGAGAACTTGCAGTGACACTGAAACGATATGTCATTGGCTAAATACATTTGTATATACTTGTTCTAGATGGCTGGGTGAAATGCATTACCTCTGAGGTTTATTGTCTCTGAGGGAGATGTAAGAAAGATGACAATGCCAACACGACCGGACACACTGGAAGATCTGATTGGCTGGCTCAAAAACACTCTTCAGACAAACTACAGCTTCTCCTTACAGTACCAGGACCCTGAATTCAACAATGAACTTCCAGAGAAGCCAAGCATCAAAATCATCCCCATGATAGATCTTGTACCCACAACAGCAACAACTGAATCAGTGAGTGACCCAAGCAGCCGAGCAGATACTGGTATCCTGCCACTGTCTGTCACTGATAGCCTGTGACCTCTAGAAGTCATTGGCCAGAGGTGTTTGACATCCCCACATGTTCTGCTGATGTGGAGTATGATGTATGTTTCTGTTGATGTGTGTTCTGTTTAATCTCTTCTCCTGTCATTTCCCCTGGTCTTTTGCTTCCATGGCATCCATTCTGACTGTTTGTTAGATAAATACTCAGAAGTGTCCTTAACTAACATCTGCTGTGTTCTGCATTCTGCAGACCCCTGAGCCAGCAGACATCAGCTGCCTTTGTCTTCAGGGGCTGCCAGCCATCTTGGGGGATGATCCCTGTACCTTCTTCAAGACGTTCTCTGTAAGCCACTGGTTTTGTTGTAAACGTGTGTGTTTGTTTTTTTCTGGTGAAATTAATGAAGATTTTTAGTTTTTTACTTAATATTGTAATTTGTAGCCAAACAAATGTTTTTGATCATCTCTATTATTGATTTCCTTCACTTGTTTATACACACACCATTAATGGTAAAGTTTTGTCTGTTACACTTCAAAATAAGCAAAAGTGTTTTCAGAATTACTTTAATTGACTTTTACTTTAATACATTTTGTCCACAAAAAAGTAAAAAGCTAAAATCTGCATAGATTTGCTATACATCCACAGACTATGTACACTTATCAAAGACATGTAGTAAAAAGAAAACTTATTTACATATTTAAAAAAAAGGGGGTCCAGTTTGTCATATTTTTTCCTGATGCTGATCCACATTCAAACTGTGGGAGCCTGGAGCTCAGGGTCATTGTTAAAAAGTCTATGCAGATTGTGATGCAGTCATGCTTTTTTACCCCTTTGTTAATACTTTTTGTTGTAAATCTTTCCCAAATTGTGCTAAGCAAAGGAGTAATTCCAGCTGCCTGAAATTGGTGCCCCGTGTCAGCTACAAATACATTGTTGTTTTGTGTTCTGGATGCAGATTGGGCGGGTTGGTTTAAGCATGTACTTGTTGAACGTTTGTGACAGTGCATTTCCAATGTTTATTAGCCATGTTAGCCTTACAGCTCTAGTTTAACTTAAAGAAACCTCTGCCCTTTAATCATGACTTCTTTGATGAGGTCTTTGGCTACATACGGGCTAAGTGGAAACATCAACTAATTTGATTTTGTGTGAACTATTATTTGGAAGTGCATCTTAAGTTGATATAAACTAAATCTGAATCTGATTCTGCACTAGTTTATGCTGAGGAGAGTAAATCCATGCTAAGTCACAAGATGCATAGACACCAGATTAGTAACAATACAGGCCTGAAGTTCTGCACACTATTATTGGACACAATTACATGGTGTCCAGATATTATATGGCTATTCAAAGCCACTCCGGTGGGAACATTTGTTTAAATCTGGTATTTGGTGGATAAATGAACTTAATTGTTGTGTTTGTCAGTTTCATTTTTTCTATAATAGGCTGTAACTGACAAGGACTCATACAGTCAGACTTCTGTGGGACTCCTCTGTGTCCATCAGGAACATCCTCACCTCCACCCATCCACAGTGGGGATCATTTTGGAAGGCATTGTGGTGGTGGAGGATCTGGCCAATCTACCCCAGAACATCTGTCTTCTTTTTGGCCTCATCTATGCCCTTCCCCTGGACCACCCCAAGGGCATGGAAAACACTTCCTGCTCTTTTCAGCAGGTAATGCTCAACCTGGGTAGGCGTGACCTGCCACCCAAAATTCAAACTTTAAATAAAATCAGCTTGCTGTGTGAAACTGAATTCAGGAAGGTTTCTGTCCCACGTACGCAATTAGTTGTTTATGCTTTTGATCTTGTGAACTGTTGGCAGTGTACACAATGCC
>JAJAGP010007914.1:0-10529 GCA_025084515.1 Ancistrus triradiatus
GTGTGAATGGCACACGTGGCCATTGTCGTTAATGGCTATGTAAATCTGCATATTAAACTGATCACCGGTCCCATTGTTATGCAATGGTGCTGGTACCAGTCGTTATGCAAAGGTGCTGTATATAAGATTGGGGAAGTTTTCCAACTGCTGAGACTGAAGAAGTCACTTAGATGAGTGACGAAACGTTTCTCCAATAAAATCTATGTCCAGATGATCAGATTCAACTTCTTGGATAAGTTTAGCGATATTACATAATTGTAAGAAAGCAATTCGAGTGATGCTGCTAATGTGTGCATCAAAGGAGAGATCTGAATCAAATGTAACCACTAAGTTCTTTTACAGACGGACTGGGCAATACTGGACAGCCATCTAGATTTAGGATAGATGTAGCCAACCTGTCTCTCACAGCCTTGGGTCCCACTAATAGCACCTCAGTTTTATCTGAGTTAAGTAAGAGAAAATTAAATAACATCCAATCTTTTATTTCCTTTACACAGTCCTCAGTTTTGTTGATTGTAAGGCTGTCATTAGGTTTGGCTGATATGTACAGCTGTGTATAATCTGCATAGCAGTGGAAATTAATGCCATGCTTACGAATAACTGAGCCTAGTGGCAGCATGTACAGAGAGAATTTCACTTACGACTAAACTTGACATCACCATGACTCCACTCCTTACTCTAACCGTGACTCCACCTGTTATCCTGACTCCACCCTTCACCCTCACCATAATGCTACCCTTCGTTCAGACTTTATTTTTATCCTAACCCAACCCATGACTCCTCCACCACTTACCCTGACTCCACCCTCACCATAATGCCAACCTACATTAAGATCTGATTGAGATCAATCTTATCCTGACCCCACCTCCACCCCTTACCCATCATCCTGACTCTACCCTTCACTCTCAACATAACTTTACCTCTCATTCAGACTTCACTCTTATTCAGACCCCACCACCACCCCTCATCCATCATCCTGACTCCACCCTTCACACTCACTATAACACTACCCTCTATTCAGATTTCACTGTTCACTATGACCCAACCCATGACACCTCCACCCCTCACACTTACCAATCAGACTCCACCCCTCACCCTTACCTAATTCCACACTCCACCTGACATTATTTCCAGTACCTATAACCCCATCTCTCATACTACCCGTGACCCCACCCATAATCCTTTACCCCACACACTGGGAGCACTCCAAATAACCATGACCTCACCCACAACCCTGAACTGATATCCACTAGACTCACTCTGTCTCAGCCTCAATTCCTGACTCTGCCACTCATGTTCTATCATACTCCACCCTTCACCCTGACTCCATTTCTTACACTAACTATGGCTCCACTGCTCATCCTGACTCCACCCCTCCATTTAAACTTCACTTTTATCCTGACTCCACCCATGAAATCTCCACCACAATTCTGACTTCACCTTTCGCATTAACTATAACTCTGCCCCCACACAGGGCATGATACCTCCACCCTAATCTAATTCCACACTCCAACTGACACCACTTCTTGTACTCATAACCCAGCCTTCATACTAACCATGACCCCGCCCATAAACTGAACCCCCATATCCCCTAGACTAACCCTACCTCAACCCAAATTCCTGACTCCACCTCTTGCTTCAGCCTAAGTACACCGCTCACCCTGACTCCACTATTCACCATCACCATAATGCTACCCTACATTCAGACTTCAATCTGACCCAATCCCATGACATCTACACCCCCACACACATTTCTACTCCTCCATCCAAATCCTGACTCCACTCACCACACTCATCATAGCTCTGTCAATCATTTTGACTTCACCCTTATCATGATCCCTCATTCAGACCCCAATACCTCCATCCTTCACCCTTATCTAATTCCACACTCCAACTGACACCACCAGTATCCATAACTCCACCCTTCATACTAACCACCCATATCTCTGAATCCTCATATACCCCAGACTAGTCCAAACTCAACCCCAATTCCTGACACCTTCTCACCTGAAAATGTTTATCTGCACGACCACGCCTCCAACCAAAATAGAGGTCTCACAAACTTTCTCTCAGATCAGGATTTGTGTACAGTAGGAGCATGGGTTGCGTAATGGCGCGCCGCTGCGTTGCACGTCGTCATGTCACGACACGCTGAGTTTTGACCTAATTCCATCCTAATGCATGACTCATCCATGCCATTCGTGCTCAAAATGGGACGTTTCTTCTTGATTGTGGCCTTTTTCTTTTTTTTTTTTTACTTTTATTTATTTATTTTTTAACGACAACCAACTCACAGTGAGGAACCCACACTCCAAATCTGACCCCCTACCCACAGTGACCACTCCACCCTGACTCCACACAAATATCAGACTCAGCATCTCATACTCACCTTTACTCCACCCTTCACTTTGACTAGTTGCACTCCTTGCACTAGTCCAATCCTGACTCCAACACTCACCTCTTAATCCTACCCCTTGCTCTTAGCTCACTCCTCTCCCTTGACCGACGACTACACCAACCCTGCCTCCACCCAAATACTTGACTACGAATTTCAAACTCACCTTTACTCCACTCCTCACTTTAATTTACCCCTTGCACTAATCTTGACTCCACCTTTCAAACCTTAATCCCACCCCTTGCTCACACCTCCCTCATCCAGTCCACCCTGCCTCCACCCAAATACTCTACTGAGCACCTCATACTCAGCTTTTCTCCACCCCTCACATTGACAAACTCCTTGCAATAATCGAATACTGACTCCACCTCCTATGCCTTTTTCCCACCCCTCACTCTCACCTCCCTCATCCACTCCACCAAGCCTACACCCAAATATCCACTTGAGCATCTCATACTCACCTTTACTCCTTACATATCATCTCTTGCCACTTGCTGCTTAACCCTGACTCGACCTCTCAGGCCTTAATCCCAGCTCCACATCTCTCACCCACAGCTCCACCAACGCTGACTCCACCCACATACCTGACTAAGCAATTGATACTCACTTTTACTCCACCCCTCACTTTGATTAGGACCTTGCACCAATCCTGACTCCCATCTTATGTCCTAATCCCACCCTTCACTCTCACCTCACTCCTCCTCCTCTATGACCTACACCTCATACTGCCCCACCCATACAACTCCACCCAGAACCTTAAACCTAGCTCTCATTTCCATCCCCTCATTCCTAGCCCACCAATTACACTCAACTTATATTGCTCCCAACCTTAGGCTAATGTTCATCATCCATTCAAACCCCAACCATACTAACCCTGACTTCACCCTTACCTTAAATCCCACCCTCTGTCCTTCATGGTGGTCTCTAACCCCACCTTCCTCTGAAACATCAACCCCAATCTTAATACTAATCCTCATCCTCAACTTACTCCGCTCCTCACTTACTCAAACTCCACCCCCCCATAACTCCAGCCAACTACACACCAGTTACAGCAACACACAGTCTTGGTAAACATACACAATGATACCTGTAGCTACGCCTTACCCTCAGAAAATGTCCCAATAACACCTAAATATCTGAAGTCCCTATCCTTCTGGGGATGTATAGTCCTCGCCAAGAATATAAGAACTGAAGTCCCACACACACACACACACACACACACACACACACACACACACACACACACACCCATGGCGTTCTCTCCTCAGAGCTGCACCTAGTGCCACAGAGAGCTTTAACTGCTCCTGTCTTTAATTAGCCATTAGCACATTTCTCGACCTTGAGCAGAAAGTTCGTTGTTAATTATCTCCCATTAGCTCTAAATCAAGGCGATAATTCGGCACTGATATCACAAATCCAATCTCGGGCAGGACGCGGCGGCGGGCGCTCGCTGTTAACATCGCTATAAAAGGTAGAACTACGCCGGCGGCCGTTATTGTTAGCCTGCAGAAGCTATTAGCTCCAAAACTTACTCTCAATCACGAAAAACTAACGAGATTTCAGCAGGACTATGGACAAGAAAGTAACGTAGGTAAAGTGATTTATGCTCATATGTGACTTTGTGAAATTGTATTTGTTCTTAATATATTTTTTCATTATAAAATACAGATTCAAAGTGTCAACCCACCACATCTGGAATATTTTCTTTTTATTTAATTTATTATTATTATAATATATATATATTTTTTATTTTAAGAATTCTAACAAACAGGCAGACAAAATACAAAATTTTGTTTTTGTTATTTTCTTATCCTACTTTGATTACATTTGCACCTGCTTTTATTTCCATTATACTTGTGTTTCTTTATTCTTTTTTTTGTTTTAGATTTTTATTATTGCTGTCATCATGCCATTCTTGCTTGTTTATTTTCTCAATTTCTCATTCTTGTTTTCATACTGAAAATATTTACTTTTTCTTTCTGTCTTTCAATTTTTCCTACTTTTTATTTTTTATTAATCATCTCATCTCCACTTTCACAGTTTTTAATATTATTTTCCTCTTTGTCACATTTATTTTTTACTTCCTGCCTTGTTTCCCTTGCCTTCTTAGATTACTTCTTTCTTTTACTTTTTTATGTTTCTTTTTCACATGATTGCCTCATTTTCTTGTTCATTGTTCTTTTCTCATTGTCTTCCAAATTTTTATTTTCTCTTTATCTTGTTTTCCCTCCCTCTGTTACTGTATTTTTTAACACTGCTTTCTTTCTGTGTTTCTTTTTTCTGTTTCCCTACTCTTAAAATTTTCATTTATTACCATCTTCTCTAGTTTCATTATTTTTTTATTTTCTTTTCCTCTTAATCAAAAACCCTTCATGGTTGTTTTTCTTTTGCTTATCCACCTTCATCTAATTGAGAATCAAATCTTTCTTTCTTCCTTTCTTTCTTTTTTCCTTTTTCACATTCTTGCTTTTCTTGATTTCTTACTTTGTTTTTTTACATTCTCATGATTCTTTTGCTAATGATTTTGTTAATCATTGCTTTCTTCACAGTTTTCTTGTTTGTTTTTGTATTCTCTTTGTCTCACAACTGTGTTACTGGATATTTTTTCGTACTTTCTGTCTTTCACTTTCTCTTTCTGTCTTCTTTTGTCTATTACTTTATTTTTATTTATCTCAATGTTCTCTAGTTTCACTGTGTTATATTTTCATTTCCTCTTTGCCACAGTGATTCTTTTTTAAATGACTTTCTGTTTATTTTTTGTTACTCTTTATGGTTGTATTTTCTTTCTCTTATCCATATTCACCTGTTTGAGGATCATTTCTTTCTTCCTTTCTTTTCTTTCTTTCTCACTTTCTTTCTCCTCTTGTTTTTTGTTTACTTCTTTTTTATTACTTTCTCATGTTTCTTTTGTTAATTATTGCCTTCTTCACAGTTTTCTTTTTGCCTCACAACTTTGTTGCTATATTTTTGTTACTTTTTCTTACTTCTTGCCTCTTATGTTCTTGTTTCCAATTGCAGATTTTTGCCTCATTATTTAAGCTTTACTTTGTTTTTCCATTATACTTTTGTTTTTTAGTTTGTTTACAATTGCACTTTTTGCTTAATTACTTAATTTTTTTCTCATGTATTTATTTATTTATTTATTTATTGTATATATTGTTTTATTTGATCCCATTTAATTTTTTTTTTACAATCTTTCCTTTTTGCCTGCTTTGTGATTGTTTCAAATTGCAATGACACGTTTTTCTATATTTTTTCATTATCCTTTTTTCCTTATTATTATTATTATTTTTAATATATCCTCTTTTCATTCTTTCACTTTTATTTCTTTTTATAAATTATTTTTTATTTGTAATGTTCTATTACTTTTGCTGTCTTTATGTTTGTTTCCAGTTGCAATTTTTTCCTCATTACTTTGTTTCTTTATTCTTTCTTTTTTATATATTTTTTATTTTAATGGTTATTGTTTTATTATTATTATCTTTTTTATTTTTTTCATTGTAATGATTATGATTATGATTATGATTATGATTATTATTATTATTATTATGTTTCGTTCTTTTACTTTACTTTTTTACTTTTACTTTTACATTTTTGCATTCTTCCCTGTTTTCTTGCTTGTTGTTGTTTTCTCTTTGTCTTCCAACTTTCATTCTTTCTCTTTGTCTTGTTTTCCTTCCCTTTGTTACTTAACTGTTTTTATTTTTATTGGCCTCTCTTTTCTATAGTTTCCCTCTTTTATATTTGATGTTTCTCTTTGTCACAATGTTCCAATGGTATCACTTTTTTTCTTTTATTAATTATATGTCTTTTGTTGTTCTGTTTTTTTTTCCAAAATACATGAATGTTTTTACTACTGATTTCAAACATTTTTGTTCTGTATTGATTTCTCAACTTAATTTTTTTAATTTTCTTACTTAAAGTATTTTTTCTTTTATCTTTATTATCCCCAGTTTATTACCCTCTCCTTTATATTTTCTTTTCCTCTTTGTCAAAAGAAATCTCTCTTTGTTTTTTGTTTTTTTACACTGGTTATGGTGTATTTTCTATCTCATATCCATCTACAACTACTTGAGGATCATTTCTTTCTTTCTCTCTTTCTTTCTCTCTTTCTTTCTTTCTTTCTTTAATCTTTTCTTTCTTTCTTTTTTCTTACAAGCTTCTCTTGCTTTCTTAGTTTACTTATTTTTTAATTATTGCCTACTTCCTGCCATTTTTTCTCCTCTGCAACTTTTATTCTTCCTGCTTTTCTTGATTTCTCTCCCATTGTTACTGTATTTCACAATTTTTACTTTTTGTCTTCTATTTTCTTAATTTTTGTTATTTTTTTCCTTTTCTTACTTTTTGTACTTATTTTTTATTTTTTCCTTTATTTTTCATTTATGACTCTCTTCTCTAATTTTATTCTTTCATTTCCTTTTTCTCTTTGTCAAAAAAAACCCTCTCATAGTTGTATTTTCATAGTTGTATTTTATTTCTATTCTCCATCTTCAAATACATGAGGATCTTTTCTTTTTTTATTTCTTTCTTTCTTTCTTTCTTTCTCATTTTATTGCTTTTCTTGTTTTATTTGTTTACTTCTTTCTTTACTTTTTCATGTTTTTAATTATAGCTTTCTTCCTCCCATCCATGCTTGTTTTTGTAACTTCTCAGAACCTTTGTTCTTCCTGTTTGTCTTGTTTATCTCTTTCTGTTACTATATTTTTTATTTTCTAAAAGTATTATTTTTTTCTCTGTGTCATCTTATTTTTCTTACTTTTTAATTTTCTTTTTTTTGTCTTTTTTTCCCTCCCTTTGTTACTTTTTTCCCTTTTTACTTTCTGTTTTTCTTTTTTCTCTTTTTTCATACTTTTTAATTTAAATTTATTACCCTCTTGTCTAGTTTCATTGTTTTATATTTTCTTTTCCTCTTTATCAAAAAACCCTCAAAGGAAAATTTTTTGTTACTCTTAATGGTTGTATTTTCTTTTTCTCATCCACTTTCAACAACATGAGAATCATTTCTTTCTTTCTTTCTTTCTTTCTTTTGTTTTTGTTTTATTTCTTTGTCTCTCACATCCTTACTTTTCTTGTTTTCTTTGTTTTTATTTTTTATTTCTTTATCTATTCATCCTCAATATTTGTTTATTTTATTTGCCTCTTTTTCACAACGTTTCTTTCATACTTGCTTGTGTTGTTCTTTCTTTTATTCTTTCTTTCTTTTGTTTTTTGTTTTCTTTTGGTCTTACTTTCTTGCTTATCTTGTTTTCTTTGTTTACTTCTTTTTTTACATTTTCATATTTCTTTTGTTAATTATTTTCTTCTTTCCAGTTATGTTTGTTTTTCACTCACTATCTCATAACTTTGTTACTGTATTTTTCTTACCTTCTGCCTTTCACTTTTTTATTTTTATTCTCCCTTTTCTGTAGCTTCACTCTTTCATATTTTCTTTTTCTCACAACTTTTATTATTCTTTTTTTCTTTCTTTTTCTTACTTTCTTTCTTCCCTTGCTTTCTTAGTTTCTTTCTTTCTTTTATGTTTCTATTTTACATGATTGTGTGCTTTTTGTTTATTGTTGTTATCACATTGTCTTGGAAATTTCATGCTTTCTCTTTTTCTTGTTTTATTTTATTTTATATTTTTATTGATGTCCCTTTTATCTAGTTTCCCTCTTTTGTATTTGATGTTTCTCTTTGTCACAATGTTCCAATGGTATCTTTTTTTTTATTTATTTATTAGTAGCATGACTTTGTTGGTCTGTTTTTTCCCTAACTGTTTTTTGTTTGTTTTGTTTTGTTGTATTTCGTTGTACTTCTATAACGATTTTTTTTTTTTCAAAATACTTCAATGTTTTTACTATTTAATTTGAACTCTCTTGTTCTGTATTGAGCTTCTTTTCTTGGTTATTTCTTTTATTGATCTGGTTGTTTATCTTTATCTTCTTTGTTATTTGAAAGATGTTTCTTTCCACTTTCACTTCAGCTTTTGGCTTCACTCCATACTTTTTTGTGTTTTTTTTTTTTTTTTTACCTGCTCAGTTGTCACTCCAATAAACTTTCTTTCCCGAATAAAAAAAAAGAAAGAAGCCCTTTTTTATCCCATTTATGGCTTTAAAATTCAAATCCCGTCCGATTGACCTTCTAAATAACAGCAGGGTAAAAAGGGCCTCCCTCCAATTTACCCACAATCCCCTTCAGCCTTGTGCCACCATCAAAGGAATTAAATGCATGAAAATCTATCAGTGCCAATGGGTGTGTGTGTGTGTGTGTGTGTGTGTGTGTGTGTGTGTGTGTGTGTGAGAAGAGGCAATCTGGACTGACTCCAGATGGCAAAAATCACAAAGAGCTTCTCATCCATCATCACAGACACACAAAAAATATTATATGGAAAGAAAAACTCAAAAAGTACCAACGACATTTTTCATTTATTGACTGTGTCCGTTTAATGGCTCACAAATTTAATCAGATTACATTAACAATTAACAATAGCCGAGTTCTGACTTTTTTTTCTCAAAAAGAAATACTTTAATAAAAAAAAAAACTAATACTTAAAGAAAGAATGGTTAATCATTTGGATAGGTGTCAAAACGTTTGACTATTTTCCAATAGTTTAAAAAAGTTTTTTTTTTATCACTTAGAATAGAGCATCACAAACTCTTAAGAAAAGCACAAACTGCATAAAGAAAAAGAAAAAAAAAACTTCGGTTTGGTTGCCCACTTTACATTATTTTGTTCCTTCCTTTCTTTGTTTCTGTCACTCTTCACTTCCTTGCCTTTCATCTTTTGTGTTTATCTCTTCCATTTCTCACCTTATTTATGTTTTTTCTTACCTTTTTAAAATGCTTTCTTTTTTGTGCAACCCCCTCTCTTTGCATTGTTTTTTCATCCTTATTCATTACTTAGATTTGTTTACTTTTTTCCTTTTTTTTTCTGCCTACTTCTGTTTGTTGATGTTGTATTTTTCTTTTTTCATTCTTTCTTTCTTTTATTTGACTATACCCTTTTGCCTTTTTTTTCTATTTACTTTCTTTCCTATATTTCTCAGTTTCAACTTTTTTATTCTGACTCTGTTTTCTTTTTCTGTCTTTCTTTCTTTCTTTTTTTCATTGTTTTTTTTACCTTTGCATTATTTTTCTATCTACTTCTTTTTGTTGATGAAAGTTTTTCTCAATTTCAATATTTTTGTCCCGCTTTCATTTTTTAACTTGACCTAATTTCTTTGCATCTCTTTTTTCTAGCTGCTTATATTTGTTCATTACTTAGATTCTTTCATTCTTTCTTTCCTGTCTTCATTCCTTTCTAATTCATTACTTAGATTAATATTTTGTTAATGACTCTGCTTTATTTATTTATTTAGTTAGTTATTTTATTTTATTTGACCTCTTTACGATGTTTATTATATATACTTTTTTTCTTTCCTTCTTATTTATTACTTAGATTCACCCTTTTGTTGCTGGCTTTGCTTTCTTTCTTTCTGTCATTTGTCTTTTTTTTTTGTTTTACTGTCTTTCTTTCTTTCTTTTACCTGACCTGACCTTTTCATTATTTTTTGTTGTCTCTGCTTTCTTTCCTTCCATCTTTATTTTACTTAATCTGTAATTTATACATTAACTTGGTAATCGTTTCTTTGATCTGCTTTCTTTTTTTTCTTATTTGTTACTTAGATTTATTTTATGTTTCTTTTGTTTCTGACTTTTGTTTTCTTTCTGTTTCTTTTCTACTTTCTTCTTTTCCTTCTTCATTTTACTTGACATGAATGCCTTGAATTATTTTTACCTGCTTTATTTCCTTTCGTTGTTATTCATTGCCTAGAGCCATCTGTTTTCTTATTTGTCCTTTACCTTTCTAATTTTCTTTTTCTATTTTTCAATTTTTAATTGAACCCTTCCTTTTTGTTTATTTTTTCTTTTTTTCAGTCTTGTTACTGCATCACATCACTCACAAATACCTACATGCCCACAAAAATTAAAAAGAAAAAAAAAGAAAAATGCCTTTTGCTAAACAGCTCTAAAATAGGGCTCTTTTAGAAAGGGTTCAGAGTAAGAAACTGAGCAGCTGCTTGTGGAGTTTTGTGTTGACTGAGTGTTGAAAGCTTGTTGGTAAACAGTGCACACCTGAAATGAGTGTACTTAGCACTCAGCCAAAAAAAAAAAAA
>JAJAGP010007915.1:0-10526 GCA_025084515.1 Ancistrus triradiatus
TCCTTTGTTGCCCGAGCGGTGTGTTTGGGATCATTGTCATGCTGGAAGACCCAGCCACGTTCCATCTTCAATGCTCTTACTGATGGAAGGAGGTTTTGGCTTAAAATCTCACGATACATGGACCTGTTCATTCTTCCCTTAACACGGATCAGCTTTCCTGTCCCGTCTGCAGAAAAACAGCCACAAAGCATGATGTTTCCACCCCCATGCTTCACAGTAGGTATGGTGTTCTTGGGATGTGACTCAGCATTCTTCTTCCTCCAAAGAGCTTCTTAAAGAAGTTGTTACTCTCTGTGAGAGCTGGAAATCTTGCTTGTTTGTGGGTGAATAAATACTTATTTTCCACCATGATTTACAATTAAATTCTTTAAAAATCCTACAATGCGATTTCCTGGATTTTTTTTTCTCATTTTGTCTCTCATAGTTGAAGTGTACCTATGATGAAAATTACAGACCTCTCTCATCTTTCTAAGTAGGAGAACTTGCTTCATCAGTGGCTGACTAAATACTTTTTTGCCCCACTGTATACGTATATATAAAAAACAGAATGCAGTGCATTTATAGCTTAAATAAATGTCCATTTAAGTCCAGGAATTGTGCCTCATTGGTTTGGAATTATGTATCAGCTAGCAGTCACCCGCTCTCTAAAAATCTATGAATATTTATTTTTCAGTCAGTTTTAAACCAGATCATAACCCACGAACATGTACTTCATATCCATTCACTAATTTTTGTCTCCATTTCCGAACTGTTCAAACTCAAATCCATCTCTCTTGTTATCCAGACATTCAGTCAGCACATCAGGTTGATCGCAGTGATATGAGCAGGATGAAAGAGAGTCCCAGGAGACCCATAATCCTCAAGAGGAGAAAGCTGCCGTTCCAGAGGAACGAACCCGATGCGCCGCGGACTAAAGCGGCACCGACGGCTGGTGCCCAGTCCTTTCATGATGGCATACACATCATGGATCACCCTGCTATGCCTGACACCCAGGTGGTGGTTATACCAAAAACTGCAGATCTTCAGAGTGTCATCGACGCACTGACTGCCAAGGGGAAGGAACGGGGCGCACAGGGGCCCAATAAGTTCATCCTGCTAAGCGGCAGTGGCGGGGTGGAACAGGGGGTCGACGCCATGTGCGGTGGTGCCGGAGACGCTGCGTCTGGCCTCTTGGATGCTGCACGTGCCACCTCGGACAGTCTGACTGCGACCCACACCTTGAAAAGTGACGTCACGCCAGATTCAAAGGCTCTGGTGACCAGGAAACATCGTAGGTGTTCGTATGAAGTGTTTGAGTCAGTGGTTCGTCTCTTTATTTGTATAATATAATGTCATGTCTGTAACTGGTGCAGCATGTGTGCAGCAGAAATGGCAAGTACATTCATTAAAGAATCATTAAAGAAAATCATGTTAATGCTGCGGTAAATTAGAAACCACTAGAGGTTTTGAACAAAAAAGATGGAAGCATTGCAGCAGCCTGGAAATGTAGAAACTTGCAGATAGTTGGCTGAAAAAAACAGCAGTTGGTTGCTTTTATGACGGACTGTGTTGGGTTTTTAAAATACAAACAATAGTATTTCCGAATGACAGAGTATCTGTAAAGGTGTCATCTTGGCATGTAGCTCTCAAGTCACACAAGTCTGTGTGTTCACCAAGTGAATATGAGCTTATTGCTTTGTGCATTGGTGAGATTCCTGCAGTTCAGTCCACTCTTCTTGAAACAGTTACATTTGAGGCCTGTGTGTCTTTTTTGTTTGAGCAGTGAAAGTGGAAGGAGACGGTGGGCCGTTAGATGAGAGTCTAACAAACATCCAGTGGCTGGGGAAAATGAGCACGTGTCCAGATCTGGTGAAGAACGAGTCCAATAAGGAGAATCCTGGTGGAGTTACACAGTGTCAACAGGTATGTCAATCATCCAGAGTTAGCTATGTGGGCAAAAGTATGGGTACGATCCTGTTTATTGATCTCCCAGTTAATGCATCCACCTTTATTGCTTATGAGTCATACAGATTCATGGAGTTTCCATAGACAAACTGGAACTAAGACTGGCAAAATGACTTACCACACTTGGAGGATGTTCATCCAGCTTCTGTAGTTTGGGCAAATATCATACCTCAAGCAAGTGAAATAAAATTCCAATGAATGGCATGTTTTTCATATCATGTAGAGGAAAGAATTATGGAATCATCAACCAAACCATTACTTTGTTGCTCTTAATGTGGCTTTTATGACAGCCTCAATTCTTTGAGCCATGCACTTCACCTATAAGACAGCATTCTACATCAAGTGGGTTCCAGCTTACTTGAATGGCGGTTGATAGATATGTTTGCAGGATGGAGTCTTGTCATGGACCAATTGTGCAGTTGTCCAGGATTAAGCAGATAAGAAAGTGAATGAATGAAATGAAATGGGATTGTTTTCCTCAGACAGTCATCTGTATATGTTTTGTTAGAAGGGTACCAGACGAAGTACCAGCTTCATCTCCTAATCACAAGTCCAGATTTGTGATTAATTGCTGGCTGTTGCTTTCATCCAATCATCCACACTTACTATTATTATTATTATTATTAGTTATCTCTTTACTTTAGTCCACTGTAACCTTCTTCTGTTTAGTTGTTAGTGCTTGTGTTCCTTTGACTTTTCTCTATGTAAATCCAATTTCTTGCAACCACTTGCTTACAATTCTGTTACAAACATTGATTCCAGTTTCACCCAATTTATTTCTCTTTTTTTGTTGTTGTGCGTTTTCTATTTTCAAGGCATGTTGCTTTGAGTTTTCTTTCCTGATCCTTTGAAGTCTTACTTGGGCTACCCAATTGTTTTCATTTCACAACCTTCTCATTTTATTTATATTGTACTCGCTCCAAATTTTAGACACAGCTGAGTCAGAACAACTAACATCTTTTGCCACACATTGCATTTGATTTCTTTCTTGAAGGAGTTTTAAAATCCTTTCCTTTTTTTCAGTTGAAAACTCTCGTTTTACTTTTCTCGTATTTATTTATTTATTTATTTTTGATCTGTGCTGTTATTTGTTTTAGAAATACAAATTACAAGGTGGTTCAATATATATATTTTTTTCCCTCTACTTGCTAATGATAAAATTCAATTTCTTTAAGTTATGTTCCAAGCCAGAATGCTTTATAATTTAAACAAAAATTGTTTGGTATCATTAGTGATTTGTTTATTTGCTACGAAGTTAAAGCTGCCTGAACATCCTCCTAGCATGGTGAATTCATAACTTTTGCCGGGGCAGTAACAGAATGGGTTGTGCTGAACCCCTTGGTGTCTCTTAGTAAGACACTTTCATAGTCCATAAAGAGCTGATTTTATGGAGAACCTGGTTTGCAAACAACCCTGGCCTTGACTCCATCACACACTTTTTTAAGATGAGCTAGAAAATCGACTGTGACCCAGAGCTTATTGTCCTACATCAGCCACAGTCATGTTCCAAAATTTCATAGAAAACTCCAAACCAATGCCCATACTTTAGGGACTGTGGTAGCCTAGCAGGTAAGGTACTGGCCTATGGACCAGAAGGTCCAGGGTTCAAATCCCACCTCTGCCAAGCTGCCACTGTTGGGTCCTTGAACAAGACCCTTAACCCACAACTGCTTGGATTGTAAGACTGTACCAGTTGTAAGTCGCTCTGGATAAGGGTGTCTGCTAAATGCTGTAAATGTACTTTAGGATGAAATTGTTGGGTGTCCACTAGTCCACAAGTGAGGAACAGTTCCATGACATGCATCCAGATCTATTATTGTTTTTTTCTCCTTTAGCCAAGGCTTCCAGAGGAAGAAATTGCAGCAGTTAAGGACCCTCTATCAGAAAGACCACCTTACTCCTACATGGCCATGATCCAGTTTGCCATCAACAGTGATAAAAACAGGAGAATGACTCTGAAGGAGATCTACAACTGGATAGAGGACCATTTCCCCTACTTCCGAAATGTGGCTAAGCCTGGATGGAAGGTAGTGTACTGTGCATAGTTTATTACACGATGTCTTACCTACCGTTGTGTGGCAGTATGGGTTTGGGGGGTGGAGTGGCGGGGGGGGGATCATTTCCTTTCACTGCAACGCGACCCCTGCAGTGGATTGTATAAGTTACCAAAACAGAGCTAAACCATGTTCCTCATCAGTTTTATGCCATGATGAAGGAAAGGTGATTCATATATGTAGTATCTTGGTGTATCCTGAAATATGATGAGCTGAGATGCAACATCCTTACTGGCACTGCATCCCCAAAACGCACTTGTTCAGAGCCGAGCCCCTTCCACCCATTAGAGAAAAAGGTGCGAACAAGGTAGAGCACTATTTTAGCTCTATAGTGCTCCACTATTTCGATGTACCATCAATGGAAATGTCTTCATTAATATACAGTTATGCCTTGTGTAACGTCCACGATGTGTTCTGTGAAATCCCACGTTCATTTGATCTGGGCATTGTTAGAACACAATATTCTATACAGTGTAGTCCTCGTTTATGATGGGGATATCTTCCGACAAGCCCATTCTTAACGTTACTCCCTACGTCATGCACTCCTGATCTCCTCATTTACCATGGGGGAGTACTGTACCACCCAGCGCTTGCCCAGGAGGGCAAAAAAGTATTTAGTCAGCCACTGATTGTGCAAGTTCTCCTACTTAGAAAGATGAGAGAGGTCTGTAATTTTCATCATAGGTACACTTCAACTATGAGAGACAAAATGAGAAAAAAATCCAGGAAATCACATTGTAGGATTTTTAAAGAATTTAATTGTAAATTATGGTGGAAAATAAGTATTTGGTCAGTAACAAAAGTTCAACTCAATACTTTGTAACATAAACTTTGTTGTCAATGACAGAGGTCAAACGTTTCCTGTAAGTCTTCACCAGGTTGGCACACACTGTAGCTGGTATTTTGGCCCATTCCTCCATGCAGATCTCCTCTAGAGCAGTGATGTTTTTGGGGCTGTCTCTGGGCAACACGGACTTTCAACTCCCTCCACATATGTTCTATGGGGTTGAGGTCTGGGACACTGACTATGCCACTCCAGGGACCTTGAAATGCTTTTACGGGAGGCCACTCCTTCGTTCTTGAGGCGGTGTGTTTGGATCATTGTCATGCTGGAAGATCCAGCCCACGTTCCATCTTCAATGCTCTCACTGATGGAAGGAGGTTTGTCCTTAAATCTCACATCATGGTACCGTTCATATCTTCCTTAACACGGATCAGTCGTCCTGTCCCTCCTCTGCAGAAAAACAGCCCAAGCATGATGTTTCCACCCCCAT
The DNA here is from genome assembly GCA_025084515.1 of Ancistrus triradiatus. Lineage (NCBI taxonomy): Eukaryota > Metazoa > Chordata > Actinopteri > Siluriformes > Loricariidae > Ancistrus > Ancistrus triradiatus. Next base: position 5,273 of record JAJAGP010007915.1, read on the forward strand.
GCTTCACAGTAGGTATGGTGCAACTCCGCATTCTTCTTCCTCCAAACACAAGGAAACAGAAGTTGTAATTTTGGTTTCATCTGACCACATGATATTCTCCCAATCCTCTTCTGGATCATCATATTCTCTCTGGCAAACTCAGATCGGCCCTGGAACATGTAATTGGCTTAATCAGTGGGATCGCACGTCTGGCTTTGATCTGAGTCCCTCTCGGCGTAGGTGTTACTGATGTATCCTTTGTTACTTTGGTCCGCAGCTTCTCGCAGGTCATTCATCAGGTCCCTCCGTGTAGTTCTGGGATTTTTGCTCACTGTTCTCATGATCATTTTGACCCACAAGATGAGATCTTGTGTGGAGCCCCAGATCGAGGGAGATTATCAGTGGTCCTATATGTTTTCCATTTTCTTACAGTTGCTCCCACAGTTGATTTATTCACACCAACCTGCTTGCCTATTGTAGATTCACTCTTCCCAGCCTGGTGCAGGTCTACAATTTTCTTCCTGGTGTCCTTCAACAGCTCTTTGGTCTTGGCCATGGTTGAATTTGGACTCTGAGTGTTTGAGGCTGTGGACAGGTGTCTTTTATACAGGTAATGAGGTCAAACAGGTGCCATTAATACAGGTAACAAGGACAGAAGAGCTTCTTAAAGAAGAAGTTGCAGGTCTGTGAGAGCCAGAAATCTTGCTTGTTCATGGGTGACCAAATACTTATTTTCCACCATGATTTACAATTTAATTATTATTAAAACATCCTACAATGTGATTTCCTGGATTTATTTTCTCCTTTTGTCTCTCATAGTTGAAGTGTAGCTATGATGAAAATTACAGACCTCTCTCATCTTTCTAAGTAGGAGAACTTGCACAATGTTATCAACGTTGACCATGGGCCAAATCTTATTTCAGTCTCAAGGCCTGTGAAACTAAGGGTGGGCAATATGACGATATTTTATCGTATCGTGCTGAATGTTGTTAACGTGAAAGGCGATATGCTTTTGTGAGCAAATCAAGGATCTGGCCAGTGCTGAAAGAACACAGAGCAACTGCATGTTTTGCTATAAATAGTATAATTAGCCTGTTTAATTGGATGAAGTGCTGCTCATTTTGATTAAAATGTACTTTACTAAGTATGGGATAATATTTGAATGATAATTTTTAGGAATCTGTTTCTGATGCATTTTGTCTGTGATCACATGATTGTGAAAACGACTTTAAGTATTGTGATATAATATTGTTACCCTATCGCCCAACCCTAATCCAGAAGACCCGTTCCGTTCGCACTCATATTACACGTGGTCAAGAGCTGTCTCTGACTGCATCCCAGTGTGGTTTGTGTGACTCGATCACGATGCGCCTTGGGTGTGTTTTCAGCCGAAATCCGAGAATGTTAGCAACACGTGTTAATGCAGGGTGTATTCAGACTCTATAGTTCGTCTGCGATATTCTCCCTTTGCCTGCTTTGCATCGTTAGAATTCGATCCGTCACAACCTCTCCCTGCATGACATGTTCGTCCGAGAGACCACCGCAGATGGAAAGACGTCCTACTGGACCATCAAACCCGAGTCGAACCGCTGTCTCACTTTGGACCAGGTCTATAAGGTAGGCATGCATGAATACTCTCCTGCAGTTAAGGAGGCTGTTTGATATTTAATGATGTGTCATGCCATGTAACACCAGAGGACGTCGAAGTGTGTTTAAATGCAAATGGTGGTGGGTGGTGTTCCTGTGTACGTCCGAAGGCAGTGGCATAAATCTGATACATTGGTGGCTTTTCTTTCCAACAACTGTATCCCAACCCCTTGTGTCCTGACCTGCCTGCAGCCTGTGACTGAACCAGCGGCAGCTCCTTACCTTCAGACCACGCAGGTCTGTTACCAACAAGTAAGAGCTTTAATCTTCCCTCTGTGCGTACCGTCTGTCAGTGCAGTTACACAGGAAGGAGCGCGGGACTCTCCGTTCGTTCTCCTCCACGTTCTCTGTGTGTTCAGGAGAACTTGAGGTGTTCGGGTTGTGAGAACAGGGAGCACTTTTTTATTTCTGATTTCTTGACATCTTTCTCAGCTGTAGCTCAGGCTGAATGTTCTCTAGAGGTGGAAACTTTTAACCAGACTGAGACTGTTTACAAACTAATCAAAGCTTGTGTCTTCACAGCAGCAGAAACGGCTTCTACCTGAACTTAGGAAAGCCACACCTGGAACCACAGGTAGGTAGAACACACTGTACTGTACGATAGATTGAGGCTTAAATAGGTAATGCAGGATGTTGACCGGACATTACCATAGTCACATGGTCTGTTTATGCTACTGAAAACATGCTACCATCTACACATCTGAACTGTTATACACACAGTACCAGCCAAAAGTTTGGAGACACCTTCTCATCCAGTGTTTTTCCTTATTTTTAATGTATTGAAGACTTCAGAGCTATGAGGGAGCACATATGGAATCGTGTAGTAAACTAAAAAGTGTTAAACAAACCAGAATAAGATTTATACTGTAGATTCTGTGTTTCATACCTCTGCACAACAAAGCTGATGGTCGCAAACACATCAAGAAGGCATGAAAGTCCTCAGGTTAACTCTGGACTATGATCACCTCTTAATTGAAATTTTTTAGAAGGACTGGATTCATGAAAGCTTTCTTAAGAAAAAACTTGCGAAGTCAAGTCAGATTTATTTCTATAGCGCTTTTTACAATGCATTGTCTCAACAATTTTAGATTATCTCCTACTATGTACGTCCAATCCCAAACTGAGCAAGCCTAGGGCGACAGTGGCAAGGAAAAAGTCCCTAAGTGTTATGAGGAAAAAACCTTGGGAGGACCAAGACTCAAAAAGGGACCCGACCTCCTTGGGTGGCGTACATGATAAATTAATAATGAAACTAATTTATCTAAAGTAATAAGTCTTGGAGTCATAGTTTACATAAAATGTAAAATATGCAAATCGGCATTAAGTGGTCCGATACACAGAGTCACTCCACACAAACATGAGTAACTTACACACCGCCTCTAAACACATTGGCCGAGCTGGAACAGTCTCCAGTCCAAACGACAAAGCGAGCACAAGTGAGAGAAGTGAGCTTTCAAGCTAATGGTGCTCTTAAACTTTAAGGTCTGCAGTATTGATTGGCTCTAGAGGTGACCAGGGGTCGGATTCATGTAAACTTTCTTAAGAAAAAACTTGCGAAAGTTCTTAAGACAAACACTAGGAAGTTCTGAGAATGTTCTTAAGTGCAATTCCCCCCAAAAAAAGTTCTCAAATATTATCTTAAGAATATCTTCATTGTTTCCTTAAGAAAGTCTTCATTGTTGTATTATGTAGGCTGCTTATACAGTATACAGAGGGAGACACCTTTAGAATTTTTATTTACCATTATTTCCGTTATTTAGTTGAATACACTCAGAGGAAAAACATCAAACTGACCGTTAAAAAATTTGAGCAAACAAGAAATAGAGGTGATGATGGAATAAATAGCCGACAGGGGAAAAAAAACCTCTTTGGAAAAATCTGATAATTGTGGGGTGACGATGGAAAGCAAAAGATGAGGATGAGATCACCTGACTGTCATCCCATTGACTGAAAACACCTGGCTCTAATTTCACCTTCAAAGTAACTGCTAATCCTAGAGGTTCACATACTTTTGCCACTCACTAATATGTAATATTGGATCATTTTCCTCTATAAATAAATGACTAAGTATTATATTTTTGTGTCATTTGTTTAACTCTTCTTCTTCTTCTTTCGGCTTCTCCCTTTATCAGGGGTCGCCACAGCGAGTTAAACGTTTTGTCATTTGTTTGGGTTCTCTTTATCTACTTTTAGGACTTGTGTGAAAATCTGTTGATGTTTTAGGTCATATTTATGCAGAAATATAGACAATTCTAAAGGGGCTGTGGTAGCCTAGCGGGTAAGGTACTGGACAGGGTTCAAATCCCACCTCTGCCAAGCTGCCACTGTTGGGTCCTTGAACAAGGCCCTTAACCCACAATTGCTTGGACTGTAAGACTGTACCAATTGTAAGTCGCTCTGGATAAGGGTGTCTGCTAAATGCTGTAAATGTAAAGGGTTCACAAACTTTCAAGCACCACTGTATAAAACTTATTTGACTAGATAAATTAGCTTCATTCTTACATTTATCATCTACGCCACCCAAGGAGGTCGGGTCCCTTTTTGAGTGTTGGTCCTCCCATGGTTTCTTCCTCATAACACTTAGGGAGTTTTTCCTTGCCACTGTCGCCGTAGGCTTGCTCAATTTGGGATTGACCGTAGATATTAGGAGATAATCCAAAATTGTAAAGTTGCTTTGAGCCAATGCTCCATTGTAAGAAGCACTATAGAAATAAATCTGACTTGACTTTAGTAATTCGTCACCTGCCAGTCAACAATAAGCGTTACCACAAGTCGTACTGTGGCACTTGCTGGAAATGTCCCCCTCTCCTGAATGGTGCGGGATACCAACCGGGGAACTGGGCATAACTGAATTGAGAAGACAGTGGAGTGGGGCAATACTAGTACTGGAATTGGTGGGCTTTGCTTTGGGATTGTGGGTAATGTAGTACTTTTCCGACTCATAGTTTGGATATGAGTGTATAGCATTGATTAAAATTCTGGTAGGGGAAAAAGAGCAGTGGAATGTTTCATAGAGCACATGAAGATCACATGAAGTCTTGTTGCACTTACATTTAGCTGATTTAGCCCTTTAGCTGTTGTCTCGTTCTTACAACTTGTTCAATGTACAATCCAAGTAACTGTAGGTTAATGACCATGCTCAAGGGCCTTCTGCTCTGTAGTGCAGTACTTTTAATCTCAATTCTTATTTCCAGAGAGAAAGATGAAGCCTCTTCTGCCCCGTACCGATTCGTACCTGGTGCCCATTCAGCTTCCTTTGACTCCATCACTGTTTCTACCCTCCTCAGCAGCCCTCCCCTTGTCCACCCCTCAGAACAGCTCCAGCGGTGGAGGCAAGAGGGTCCGCATTGCCCCAAAGGTAAGTAATGCAGAGATTGTATGTGAAGTCGTTTGACAGTAGAGTATTGTCTCAAGGCAAGAAAGATCTAGGCCCATAGCTCTGACTGAGCAAGCCTGGGGTGACCGTGATGAGGAAAAGTGCAATGAAGGGAAACCTTCTGAGGACCAACCTTGGGTGGAATTTACAGTGGTGCAAAAAGGTATTTAGTCAGCCACTGATTGTGCAGGTTCTCCTACTTAGAAAGATGAGAGAGGTCTGTAATTTTCATCATAGGTACACTTCAACTAT
>JAJAGP010007916.1:0-10524 GCA_025084515.1 Ancistrus triradiatus
CGTAGTCGTTTGTCACTGGCAATCATGACTCAGGCTTCTCATCAGCTAGTGTTCTCATTAGTGATGTTAGAAAGAGTTAACACTTTAATCTGACCCTATTAACGGACTCAACTCATACTGAAAGCCATTATGTTAAGGTGGCAGGTGCTATTAGTAAATAATAGTAAAGGTGCTATTATTAACTGAAAAGCAACTGAACAGACAGTGGATCAGTCATGTTTGGGAGATTCCTGATCCAGAATGTCAGACATTAATTGAATGTACTGTGGCCACCAATAGATTACACACTGCCTGGCCAAAAAAAGGTCACCACCTGGATTTAACTAAGCAAATAGTGAAATACTTAAAAAAGAGCCTCCCGCTTTTCCGCTGGCAACAAGTTCTTGAACCCTAACTGATGCAGTGAGCAGCTTCTCAATTCGAAAGACACATCCTGTGGTCGTGGAAAAGATGTTCCTCTGTTTCAGAAGGGTCAGATTGTGAAACAGTGGTTCAGGGAGCATGAGCCATCATTATCACACATGGATTGTCCACCACAGAGCTTGATCAATAATGGTCTTTTTTGAAGGATAGCAGCCAAGAAGCAGCTTTATCGGAAGGAGAACAGGGTGAAAAGGATAAGATATACTAATAGAGATAGACCAATTTTGAGACAATCGTCATCAGCCGATATCCGCGCACACAAGGTAGATATTAAAAAATAGTGGAGAAAATGCAGAGGAACTTTGTTGCCAGCATTACAACGTGCTGCTCTTAACTGGGGCTGGGATTCAAAAACAAGAAGATGCTACCGTGTGCACGACTATAACAGTTTTTTTTTTTGGCACATTTTTTTTAACACCTTTTCGCTTTTTTTCCTGGAAAAAAAAGATGCTGACATCTGCTGACAATATTGTTGATATGTGTAATAAAACTTATAAGGTCTTATTTAATTTTTATTTATGATGCTATTTTAATGCTAAAGCTCACAAAGACTGGAAGACCAGTGGAAAAGGGTATTATGGAGGGATGAATCTAATGGTGGCCTAAAAGATTTGCACAGTACTGGACATGTATGTGTCGCTGACCGTCCAAAGTACAAGAAAGAAATTTCAATACTGATTTTCTCTTTTTCTGCTATTTAAGACAGTTAATATCGTATCTCACTATAAAGCTGTGTCTAGTGAATTGCTTCGCTCAGGCCCTCCTTAACCCACAACCTCCATCTCTCTCACACACATTTATAGAATGAGAATCTGCCTCTCATCTTTCATCCTATCTCTTTGAATGGGGAGAGACCTCTCTATCCAAAACTGAAAGGATGCATAAATGAATATATAACTTACTTGCGCTGTTGGGTTCAAATAAAACAGAAAAATATCATTTTTTAAGGTTATTCTGGCTACTGCGCATGCGCATCCCGCCACTACAGAGGGGCCAAGACTTGCCGCCCCCCTCTCGACACATTTACTAATATGCCGATTGGTTCTTTCTGATGACGGGACTGGGCTTCTGTACTACAGTCCCATTCATATTTCAACCAGTGCCCAGTCTCCTCCTTATATAGCGTCTCTGCCACCAAGACTCGGACATGTGTCGACGCGGTTGTTGGCTAGCCTATATGACCGCTGCAACGTTCGAGCGCTGTATCTGGACTTCTGCCTTAAGTCCTAAAATGTGGTTCACTTTAAATAGCACATCTTGCAAAAACAAATATTTCAACGTTAACGCCAGCTGTAACACGTGGCTCAGTTACCAATCTGTCCATGTAGGTTTCACCACGCTGTCCAAGTTGCCATTTCTTATCCATATCTTGTTTTGTGTAATTATCAGGTAGCAGCTGATTAAATAGCCGGCTAAAGTGACAGAGGGCAGAGCTGCGATGCCAAAACGTGCATATGAGCGTTATTTACTCATGTGAGCGTGATCCAGAATGTGGGTGGATGCCTGTCATCCCAGAATGCATTATTACTGCTGCACAGCCTTGTGTGGGTGGACTGCAGAAAAACTAACACACACCTACACGTACAGAAACACAATTCAGAACTATGCAACCACAGTATGGAGCACAGCAACAATGGGATACGACAACCAGGTCTTAGCATATATATATATATGTGTGTATCAACTTTTACTATTCGCAGATAAACCAAAACATTGACCAGCTGGGTCAGCAATGATGGTTCCCAACTGAAAATTGCTCATTACACTCTCTCCAATAGTTTGTCTTCTTCCCACAATGCATCCTAACCGTCCACATGATGTACAGAAAACGTAACCAGCGTTAAATTTCAGACCAGTCAGGATAGCTTTTTCCACCCTCGAGCGTCAATGAGCGTAAACATGCACTTAATAATCCAATCATAGTCAGATTTCTGCAGTTATCTCATTATTCAAGCACTTGTGTAAACAGCATGCTCAGACATGCACGCAAATGTCCTAGGAGCAGCTAGTTGCCAGGTCCACTTATTCTAAGCATTTTTGGGTTCCTTTATCTATAAAATTAGTAGTTACTTCTTGCAGAGTTTTGGGGCTTGTTTCTCTCGCTCCAATATTCCTGCAAGTTGGTTTTGTTCAAGCTCTAAAGTTAAAAAGAAAATATAAATGACATGTTTTTACATCAAGTGGTCACATTGTACCAGGTCGCCTGTTTTGGGATTTTTTTTGAGTCAATTCACTTCTTTTGGACTTGTTTCTATATACCTGGTTGCTTGTTTCTCTTGCGGGATCTGGCAACCCTGGAATCAAATGCAGCACCTGTGAAATGACCACCATACACTTTCTGGGAGACTCTTAAATGGAGTATAAAATAATAATAATAAAAACATAATAATAAATGGTTGGGAAGTAGAAATCTGAGTATTGCCTTAGTTATGCAAACCCTTGATTTTTGTCTGCTCATTTCCAACACTATGAGAACAGACTGTTCACTTCACTTCTAATTTATCCCAGAACTGTAAAAAGATAATCCAGACTAAAAACACCCCAGCCAAACATCATTTTAGTTAAACCAACCGCTAATACTATTTGCTCACTCAGTTACAGACTCATAGTAAGATGTGGAATGTGGAATATGGATCAGTAAGTGGATCGGTCCTGTCAGCAATATCCGATGAGGGAATGACGTCAATATCGGACCCGTATTGATGTAGGATCGAATTGGACCCATCCCTATTCTTATTTTTGATTTTCAGTGTTGTATCACAGCATCATATGGGACACTTTTACCGAAACAAACACATCCTGTGGGGCAAACTCCCTTTCTCAGTTGAATAAATATACAACAGGGTCTCATATTTTACAGCGCAAGGCCACATCAGGCCTCGCAGCTAAAGCAGAGAATCCCTGATTAGGATGAAAAAAATAATCTAGGTCAAAAATCCCAGCTGCTTCAGATTATGTCTGTCTAAATAGAGCGAGGATGATCAGGTCAACTAAAATGCTTCCCCAAGTTTACACTGATGCATGTGGCCATTAAAGTATTAAGAATAAAACCTTATGCCATATGGACATAGAATGTACTACACTATATGGACAGAAGTATTAGGACGCACCTTTTAATCACTGAATCCAAGTGTTACATTCAGTCCCATTGCCACAGGAATATTAAATCAAGCATGTTGCCATGCAGTCTGCCATTACAAACATTTGTGAAGGACTGGGTTGCTCTAAAGAGCTCACTGACTTCGAGCGTTGTACTGTAATAGGATGCCAGCACTGCAACAAATCAGTTCATGAAATGTCATACGACACCTTTAGGATGAACTAGAATGGAGACTGAGAACCAGGACCACTCATACAACATCAGTGTCTGCACTCATAAATGCTGCTCTGGATTCCCACAGACACAGTCCAAAATCTTGTAGAAAGCCTTCCCAGAAGAGTGGATCTGTTATAGCCGAGCTCCATATTAACGCCTATGGATTTAGTACAGAGTGTCATAAAAGCTCCTGTAGCTATAATATGTAATAAAAGGTGTCCTGATACTTTTGTCCATATAGAGTAATGTGTTGTCTATATATTCAGTAAGTCATATAAGTTCAATAAGTTTGAACACGATGCATTTTAACCCAACAGTAAGTGATATTTCCTGGTAGGTCCTGCTCTACTGAACAGAATTCAGAAGTCAATATTAGTCGCTGTCTTTATTACTGAAGCTGCAGAGTGTTCTGACTTTTAATGTAATGGCTGTTCGGGATTTGCTTACATTACACATCTGCTTCCCAGTTCTGAAAGACATTAGTGTCTGGGAAAACCATATCTGCTTTTCTAAATCAAATGCCTCATGTTCAGAGAAAGAAATAGCAAAGTAAACCTCAAACCTCGAGTCCTGTCTGTGAGAGCCTCTTAAAAGGTCACCGCTGCAATTCATGGTGTCAGTTTATCATCTCTTGTTTACAAAACTGTTAAACACTGTTAATGGGCGCTTGAGTTGTACAGCAGTATGAGAGGAAGCCCAACAGGACAAGGACCTGGACCTGGGTAAGAATCCAGCTGGTGGCTTCTGGCTGGTCAGGGGCCACATGCAGGGACGACTGGCTGCGTCTGAGGTAGAGCCTGGGAATCATCTCCTGGTGCTGAAACAGAAACTCCTTCCAACATTCCTACATCATTCGTTGCAGTAAAGTCCCTGATAGTCAGCCCACCCTAATCTTCTTTGGTCTTCAAGTACAGTGGTACCTCGGTTCTCGCTGTTAATGCGTTCCAGAAGGCTTGTCGAGTACCGAAAACCACGAGCACAGAGCAAATAAGCAATAAGGAATAATGTAAATTGAATGAATCTGTTTCAGACCCCCAGAAAATCCCCCTGTATAAGGCATTATATGCATTAATGGAGTTGTATTGTACAAGAGCTCCCTAATTTATGATGGAGATATCCATCCTAATCCATCCATAAGTTAAATTACATTATAACGGATTAACCCACAGTTACCCAAAATCATCAACACAAAACTTATTTTATAATTAGTTTAAAAAAAAATCTCATGTAATTTAGTGAGTAATGGATTGAAAGTGAAAAGTAAAAGCACTTAAACACTTACTCTATTGGTTCTATTGGTGAGTTCACACACTCTCACACACTGTTCTGGAGGATTCAGTTCCTGTTTTGCTTTCGGTTGGCTCTTATAACTAACCCTTTTAGATCCATGGAGACTTACTTCCACTAAGAGTACTGTAGATGTAAAAATAAAGAAAAACACAATAAACAGTACAGATTGATATAAAAGATGTAATATCTTATGAATTTTTATGTACTGTATTACATTCTCTGCTTTATTCAGGCTTTTAACCATTACAGGGCTTAACGCGAAGTTATAAGGTTTTTTTGTTTTGGAATGTTTCGTTTTGGAACATAAAATGTCCTTCCTCAACCAGATGGTCTTATCAAGAACTAGCCTTGCTTCTCATGAGTGTTTTGCTTTGGATGTTCTTATCAAGAACTGTCCAGCTTTATCAAGGATGTTTGCTGTATGCACCTGTGATTCAAAAGCCTTCACCACCAAGGCAGTCTGCCCTCCCCAAGGACCAAGAGTGTCTCTATCAAAACTAAATTTGTTTGTGTGTGTGTGTGTGTGTGTGTGATAACTTGTAAGTGAGAATGCCAAGAACTTTCAGTTTCAACAGACATTAAGAGAAAACAAACCACGTGGTGAAACATGACGAGTCTGGTTCATAGGGACCCGTACAAACATTAAAGGCCGTCCATGGATAACCAAATAATATATTAACTATATAAGATACATAAAGTACATAAAATAAAGATACTTAAAGTAATTTGTTAAGGATCAAAATAAAACTTACATAACAGTGCCGTGACCAACCTTGAAAAGGGGAGGAGATTTACCAGAATTGGAAAATAACCATGGCACAACGGCTATACATTGGCAAAAGGAAAAGTATGTAAGGGCTGGTAAAACTGGGGCATTTTGGCATTTGCACATTGTTCCTACTGTGTGTAGACGTCCTGTTGCTGATGCTCAGGAGATAATACAATAAATTGTTGTCTGTTTCTCCACTGAAAACTTTAACTTGGCTTGAGTGATTTTTGATGAATGAAGCAGGCAGTCTCTTACAAAACTCCACGACAAGATCTTCACTGAGCAAGGGCTACTGTGAATCTGAATCACTGAATCACTGTGTATAAAATTGTGAATCATGAATCGAGTTTAGGCTGAAACGAGTCGTGCGGCTCGTCTCATGCAAGTTTAAGCAAGTGCGCTGAGAACTGAGACAAATTTTTCTAGTCAAAATGCGTTGAGAACTGAATCCTAAAAGTGGTCGAGGACCGACGTACCACTGCAACTGTTGGTTTGAGGTGTGTTTTGAGTCATTGTTCACTGATATGAATCTCTCTATCACAATGAAAATAACAAGTATTTTCACTAAAGGCCCTCACTTTAGGTATATGAGGTGCATTTGTATAGCAAGGTTTAACAGCACATTAAATCTATATTCCAATACTTATTTACATATAAGGGAGTGAAGATTCACCCAGAACAACTGTTTCATTTTCATTCCAGCAACAACAAATCATATCACCGCTCAGGACTGAATAAGACATTTCTTGAACAGATCAGTTAACATTTTATTGAGCATGCAATAACAGATAAGAGGAAGATCGTTCCAGAGCTCCAGGGATCACAGAAGCTGAATCGTCATCTCTTTTTCTTCCAGACACAACTCAGAATGAATATTCACAAGGCATTCCAGGAACTAATGAATATGTAAAGCTGAGAGGTTCTGACTGATTCATGAGGTCAGAGACAAAAAAAGCCTAGAGCACTCACTGTCACATGACAAACACAGGCCCTGCCACACCACCAGGAGTGCTGCAAACCAGGAAGGGTCACTGTCCACTTTATCAGGTACACATGTTCAACTGCTCACTAATGCAAATATCTAATGAGCCAATCACATGGCAGCGACTCAGTGCATTTAGGAATGGAGACATGGTCAAGAGTCACTCAAAATAACCACTCGTTTCAACCAAGGTGTCCTCTCTGAATGCACAACACTTCAAACCTTAAAGCAGATGGGTTACAACACCGGGTGCCACTCCTGTCAGCTAAGACCAGGCAACTGAGGCTACAATTCATACGGGTTCACCAAAACTGGACAAAAGAAGATTGGAAAAACATTTTCTGGTCTGATGAGTCTCGAATTCTACTCTGACATTCAGACTCTGAGTCAGAATTTGGTGTAAACAACATGAAAGCATGGCTCCATCTTGCCTTGTATGAACAGTTCAGGCTGATGGTGGTGTAATGGTGCAAGGAATATCTACTTGGTGCACTTTGTGCCCCTTAATACCAACTGAGCATGGTTTAAACCCCACAGTCTACCTGAGTACTGTTGCTGACCATGTGCATCCCTTTATGAGCACAGTGTACCATCTTCTGATCTCTACTTCCAGCAGGATAACACACCATGTCCCAAAGCTCAAATCATCTCAATCTGGTTTCGTCAACATGAAAATGAGTTCACTGTATTCAAAGGGATCCAGAGCTACCAGATCTCAATCCAATCAATCACATATGGGATGTGGTGGAACGGGAGATTCACATCATGGATGTGCAACAGACAAAACTATGTGATGCTACCATGTCAATACGAACCCAAATCTCTGAGGAACGTTACCAAGACCTTGTTGAATCTATGCCATGAAGAATTAAGGCAGTTCTGAAGGCAATCCTGTACTAACAAGGTGCTCTTAATATAGTGTATTTGAACACTTTTGGACATCACTGATCTAAAAATAAAGACATAACATTTCTGATGACTGTAAAGCAGAGCAGATCTAAGTGTGACCTGATTATTACGCATGATTATGATAAATATTCAGTGTTAAGTGGGCTCAGGCCTGGTACCAGCATGTGACGTGAAGCCACCTGTTTCAGAGCCATAATTGGAAGATGCTTGCGTCTGAACCGCTAGCTGTACGACGCCATCGATTTGATTTAAACGTTGCCATGGCAGAGCACGTTCACCTGTACTCATAACAGAGGACACGGTTTCCCTCGTCTCGGCTCAGACGCCTGAACGTGCGCTGTCACATCATTCCTGCTGCCTTTACGATGTTATGACACAAAGCACAGAGGAAATCAGGCTCGAGTGAACCGGCAGAAAAGACAACGTATGATTGTCTTTGTTAGTCTATCATATCCTGTTAAAATCAAGGCTGCTGGGTAACAAATGGAACAGCCTGCACAAAAACTGCTTCTTTTTGTTTTGTACTGATCCAAAAGATGTTTTTTTAGATCAATCTCACCACATTGTACAGCATTGAGCAGTCTGATCTCAATTACTGAATTACAGGTAAGCGTCCTTTTAATGACCATCCATTTGCTTAAACACCTCAGTATGGGACTGTGGTGACCTAGTGGGTAAGGTACTGGACTATGAACCAGAAGGTCCAGGGTTCAAATCCCACCTCTGCCAAGCTGCCTCTGTTGAGCAAGGCCCTTAACCCACAATTGCTTGGATTGTATCAATTGTACGTCGCTCTGGATAAGGGCAGCTGCTAAATGCTGTAAATATATAACACCCCCAGCCTTAACAAATTATAATAGGAAAGTGTCTTTCAACCCCAGAAACAGCTTCTCAATTTAAATAATTTAGCGCGTGTATTTTAACCAGGGGTGGGCAATATGACAATATTTTATCGTATCGTGACACATTTTGTTACAATATGCTTTTCTGAGAATATCGACAATATCGTCGGTGCTTAAACAAACCTAAAAAACTGCATGTTTCATTATAAAAAGTGTAATTAATCCTGTTTAATTGGATGAAGTGCGTCAAACGTTGGGACTGAGGTAGCCTAGCGGGTAAGGTACTGGACTATGGACCAGAAGGTCCAGGGTTCAAATCCCACCTCTGCCAAGCTGCCACTGTTGGGTCCTTGAGCAAGACCCTTAACCCAAAAATTGCTTGGATTGTAAGACTGTACCAAATTGTAAGTCGCTCTGGATAAGGGTGTCTGCTAAATGCTGTAATTGAAAATAAATCTAAGCTTTGGATAATATTTGAATAGTAGTTTAAGAATTTGTCGCCACTGATGCATTTTGTCTGCAAAATGTATCATGATAAATATCGTGTATTGTAAAAACGCCTTTAATAATCGTGATCTAAGAGAGTGTTTCCCAACCTTTTTGAGCCACTGCACATATTTCACATTAGAAAAATCACAAGGTACACCACCAAACAAAAACATATTAAACATACAAAAAGTATATTTAAAGAAATATAATGAAAATCTAGTCTGAATTTACTCAATTTACTTATGTGTGTGAAACCTGGGCCTGTTTAGTTGAATACAAAGCTGATATCTTACTGCCCTCTAGTGGAGGAGAATGTAATCATTCTGCCTGCAACTACACGCCGCTCGCTTAGAGCACCAATCAGGTGAAATTGGACCATCTTCCACGCCACGGATGATTTCTCACGCAAAATTGTCTGCCTCGGTACGGTGGTTGGGAAACGCTGATCTAATATTTTTTACCATATCGCCCATCCCTAATTTTAACCACCATAAATATAATTTGTGTCATACTTTCATGTTACGTTTTCATTTAGAAATGTTTTAATATTAAATAATTAAATTCTTCATTTTCTTGAGCATGTTTTTGCGTCTCCACAAAGTCTTCGGAAGCCATTTAAAGGGTGCTGTGTTTAATTCCAGGGTTGCCAGATCCCACATAAGAATCCCCTAACTGGTCAACTGTAAATAACCCTGAAAACAGGACCATGTTTTTTTCTGCCCACACACATGCTGCCAAATCCGATCGAAATCAGGTAACTGGTATAGATGCTTTGAGAAATCTGATCACTGAAATAAAATCCAGCTCTCTTTATTCGATTTCTTAATCTGATTTCTATGCTGTATACTCGACCGCTTGAACAAACTCGACTGAACCTACACCTTCCCTTGAGCTGTTCATTTTTCAGTGATGCTAAGCCAGCAGCAAATGTAGATCAGCACAGGTGTAATAAGTGTTTCTGACTGAACATCAGACAACCCTAATACAGCCCCTTTTTTTGTTTGGTCATTTTTCTAAGCAAACAGAGCTCCTCTGCAGGGAGAATCTTCTCGTTTAAGCAAAACGCCGAAACCAGAAAGGCGTTTTGCGTCAGACTGCACGCGGGTGCACATTCCTCCACAGTGACAGGGCAGCACATGGAGCAATTACAGCTCGGCGTTTCAGAGACGGTGCCGAGGCGTGCACGGGTAATGTTTTAATTGTACGGGGGAGGAGGCGTCACTCTGAGCTGCTCGGCTATTTAATTAAAAGCAAACATGGAGGAATGTGGACTCGAGCAGACCCCCTACACACACACACACACACACAGACACACACACACACACACACACACACACACACACACACACAGCCCTATCACCCAGGAAGCAAAAACAAAGCCTGCGCTGGAAGCGACCGCCCGCCCACTGCCTGGCTCAATGAGGGCTGCTACAATGGCCCTTTTTTGTGCACACTCATCACTCCTCCCCGGGGTTCAATCAGCCTCCGCCCCTGCCCCCCTCCC
>JAJAGP010007917.1:0-10522 GCA_025084515.1 Ancistrus triradiatus
AAAGTGCAAGTTTTCTGTGTGATAGACCGCACAGGCTGCAGCTCAGCGTTGTTGACTGCAGTGCAAATAAAGCCTTCAAATAAATGATTGAGATGTTTTGCACAGCTTTAGTAAACGATATGCAATTTAAATTGGCTCACTTCATTCAGTAATTCATTCAGGGTGTTTCATGGTCAATAACTGTTTGAAAACAAAGATCACAACATCACTGCTGTACTCTGGTTCATGTTGTAGGATGTGGCGTAAATGGTATTTTATCTAACCATTTGGTATCACCCCTATGGTTCCATACGCATGCATGAACCACGTTATAATGATGTACCTGGTTTTGTAACAGGGCTGGAAAAATGATGCTCTCGATTCCGGAAATGCATCAGGTTGTATAAGCTGTCATGCTGTGTCACTGTGAAGTAAGATGGCTGTATCTGGTCAAAGCATGGATTTACCCAGAGAACTGCTACAAAAGTGCTGCTAAGAAAACCTCTCCCACCATCATCTGAAGCGTATTTTAGACAGAGACCCCGCTCTGTCAGCTCTGCAAATGGGAAATGGCGTATCACGTCAATATAACTAGTATGCATGAACCCTTGAAGTGAAAGCATCCCAGAGTGCAATGTCAAGATGCTAAGATAGCAAGCCCTGTTTACACCCAAGCATGATGTATTAAGGATATCAACACGCAGAACATTTCTGTTAGTAATAGTAACTAAAATAGATTTTCTAAATGTTTCTTCATCCCCCTCATGTTAAAGAGTAATTTCAGCACCGCCGCTGTTATGGTAATGTTACACACCATGCGTTGTCTAACGTTATTATTCACCTGTTTTATATTTTCTTTGTATGTCAACATTGAGTGTGAATGAGAAAATGGCGTAAACCAATGGTTCAAGTGAGTGGCGTGGAGCTATTGCATGTGGCTTGTAATAATTCCATTGTAAAGGTGGTTTGTCACTTTTTATCTTGTTCACTAAGCATGTATGAACTACAGTGCTTAAAATGAATTCCAGTGGAGCATAGAGGCAAAAGACGTGTACGTGTGTCGGGGTTGGGGGGGGGGTAGATGTATTCTCATCTACAAAAGCGTGGAACTACAGAAAAACTTTGAGAACCACTGGCCTAAACGAACATTTTAATTATTTTCTTTGCACCACGCTCAAGAGAATATACAATACATTTACTACTGAATGCATTTACATGCACTTAATAATCCGATAACTGCAGAAAATCAGATTTTGTCAGTAATTCGATCAACGAGTATACATGCACTTGGGTTATCAGTTAATGGGGAAATCTCTGGGTTTACATGACTCGGGGGTAATAATCGAATTCATACTTTGCAACCAGCCAATTATCTCATAAAAAGATGTGATATAAAATAATTCTTCACTTTCTCCACAAAGTGTTCGGTAGTCATTTAGTGGGTGCTGCGTTTCATTTCAGGGTTGCTGGATTACGCCACGTAATCCCACACAACGTCTATGTAAATAACCCGAAAAGAAGGAAATCTCTAAGAATAAGCGGACCTTAAAACCGTGCATTATTTTTTCCTGCTAGCCACTCTGTGTGCATGAGCCTCTGGAATAAACCGACTGAAATCAGGAAACTGGTATACATGCACTGAGAAATCAGATTACTGAACTAAAATCCAGCTCTTTTTGTTAGATTTCTTCGAGTTCTAGACTGGAGTATGCTTTATACCTGAAAACCTGAATAATCAGATAGCTGCAGAGATCCGACCATGATCGGATTATTAATTACAACTCGGGACTGTGGTAGCCTAGTGGGTAAGGTACTGGACTATGGACCAGAAGGTTCATGGTTCAAATCCCACCTCTGCCAAGCTGCCACTCTTGAGTCCTTGAGCAAGGCCCTTAACCCACAATGGCTTGGATTGTAAGACTGTATCAATTGTAAGTCGTTCTGGATAAGGGCGTCTGCTAAATAATGTAAGTGTAAATTATCTTAACTGCATACTGCTCCACTGATGAAATATCTCCATGTCAAAACAATTTTGAAGTTTCAAGTGAAGTACTAGTATTATCTCCAAGTTTTTTGTTTTTTCCCCCCCAAGGTGTGTGTTGTGTCAGATAATCCTTCACACATTCAGACTAAAGTTCAAATCCCAACCATGCTCCAGCCACATGTGCACAAGAGCATCATTGATCCTGCTCTCTGGGTGGAAAGGATGGAATTACACTCACAATTTCCATCAGAGTAGTTCGTTAGTTGTAGGTGTGTGTTGGCTCGTCTGTACAGAATAGTACAGAACCGTTAGCCCTCTTTTTTGAATCTGTTTGGGCTTCTATGTGACATTAGCATAAAATCATGCAGCTTGACTCGTAAAAGCGGGTGTTTGCCTTCAGTGTCCTATATTGGTTGTTGTTGTGTGATAGAAGAGCTGCAAGTAGCAGTTGGGAATTGGTTTGGGATTGAACTGGAACACGTGACACTAGTCCAAAAAAATCGAATTCCGGCCTTCCACCGTTAAGTACGGTTTTAATTGATTTTGCAACTCTGCCAAGGATATAGATTGATTTTGTGTTTTTAGCATGACTTTTATTTCAGTGAATGTGTTGTTAAACAGTAATGCAGCGCAGCATTCTGTGTATGTGTACAGGTCATGTTCGAATCTACTATCACATATTCCTAGAGGAATAGCCCTTACCTGAGTGAGTGAGAAGGAGCAATACCAGATTTGTTCTATCCTACTTCACATAATTTTACTTTCTGTTAGAGCTCCATAAGTGACCTGCCACTTCAAGTAAGTAAGATTTTCCAAGACGTTCTGGTGAGGAGTCCACCTTATTCTTCTAGAAAAGCTTTAAATCCTTTTTGCATTCCTGTCCTGGGTGGTTTTTGGTGGAATGTCAGATTGTTCCTTAAAGGCCTTTTGTTGTGTGTGAAATGTATTCGGATGACAGTAAATTAATTAAAGTTTGTATATAATCATGGTCTCGTCCACACCAGATGCAATTTTTTGGACAACGAAATTGCGATGTTATGTTATTTGCCATCTGCTCGATTTTTGTGAACTTTCACAGGTGACAAAACCTCACTGACCACTGACTTTGTTTATTAAATTATTTCAAATTAGTAAATGCATTTCAGTATTGTACCAGGTGGAGAAAGAAAAAAAATCTCTGTACATCTGGTGGGCATTAGAGAGCCAAATAATGCCACTTGGATATTATCGGTGTCGGCTGATATCTGCGCACGAGGCTAATATTCAAAAATAGTGTGGAAAATGCAGAGAACTTGTTTCCTGCACAAAAACTTGCAGCTCATAAATTGGAACAACCGAGTGACTAATATCAAGAGATGCTGAGAGAACATTCAGTGAGCAGATGAAACTTAGTTTCCAGCATTACAACTTGCTGCTCTTAACTGGGACTGGGATTTAAAACAAAATGCTGCAGCTACCATGTGCACTACTCTGACATTGTTTAATTTGCAAGTATTTGCACTTTTTTTTTCCCTCCAGAATCAAAAAAAGATGCTGCTGTCTGGTGATAAATGTTATGGTTAAGTGCAATAAACTTTTTATTTATTTATTGCATTTACAGCTTCAGCAATTGTGTGTCTCATTTATTGTTATTAGTTTTGTCAAGTGCAAAAAAACAAAGTGATATTGGCATATTTATTGGCCTGCTCTCTAAATATTGGCATCAGCCATTAAAAAACCCATATCGGTCGACCACTAGTGTGTATAGTTTTGAATCATGTCAGAGTACCGTATTTTCCGGACCATAAAGCGCACCAGATTATAAGACACAAAGCGCACCGGGTTATAAGACGCATGAAATGAAACAAAACTCTTAAGTTCCCTCGGAAACTCAGTTTGGTCTTTACCTGGCGCAGGGCGTCTTCTTGCTTCCTCCACTTCCATATCATTGATTCGTTAATGTTGAATTCTCTCGCAGCTGCTCTATGTCCATGTTGTACTGCGTGACTGATAGCGTTGTGTTTGAAATCCGCTTCGAAAATAAATGAATGAATGCACGTACCCTAATGCTGAAGCACATACCGTATTACTCCGCGATGCTGCGCACTACGTTTGCCTTAAGCTTCGTAACTTACCAAAGGCCGTGCTAAAACATTTTGACAGATTTATGAGCGCCGTGTACCATCTACAGTCGGTTCTAGGTCAGAAGGCTCAACCAGAATTAATTCATACATTAGACGCACCGCATTTAAAGGCGCACTGTCGATTTTTGAGAAAATTAAAGGATTTTAAGTGCGCCTTATGGTCCGAAAAATACGGTATTTTGCTTTTTCGGTTTTTGAGCAGCACCTGTGGAAAAGTATCGTACTGCCTATCGCTTGTCTAGGGAAAAACTGAAACTGAACAATCAGAATGTAGTTTCTGCTGAATGTGCATTTGTGAATTATCAGATTCCAATCCTAAAGTCAAAAAACTGTAAACTGAACCTTTGTAAAACAGGGACTATCTGTATGTTTGAAGGAGTTATTATCCTTAAAATCTGCGACCAATATAAGAAAATTACATGTGTTAACCCTAATCTTGTAAAAGTGCTACAGTATTTAGATATCTTGGATCTATATTTGTTGATTATTATGCAACCATGAAAAGAAATAAGTCAGATGGTTGCTTATGTCGTCATGGATCTTCCTACTGTACTTAAGTTGTCAGCCAGCATTGTGACCTGAAGCATCTTTTGTCATTCTTTAATGAGAAACCATCCAGGTGGATGCTTGTAGTAATAGAACTATGGAAGAAACATCTAGTGGACGTTTCTTTCATAATTCAAGTAATCCCGAACTTAATCCAACAGCAAAAAGAAAGGGCAAATACAATACATTTCTTTCAAATCTTCATATTTGAATTTCATCTGACGACACGCTGCGTGTTTTTATTTTAGGAATATTAAAATCTTTACATGCCAGTTGAGGTTTTCGTCCTTTGAGGCACTAATATGGTGTTCAGAAAAGTTCTTGGGCATTTATGTAAAATCTAGTTACTCACAGAGCTAATGTTGTGGCTTGATAATTTTTGAGTAAATTTACTTTGTTCAGTTCTAGCAACTGCTTACACTTGGGGAGAATCAGTCTTGCAGGAGTGCGTGTTTGTCATTTTTAAATAATGGGAGTTTTCTCGTTTACACACAACGCTCTATAGTGTGAACGAAACAATGCTACTCTAATGAAGCAAAGTTTAATATTTTACGCCATGACTTTGGTTTTAATGGTGTAGTGGAAATGATTAGAATTGCCTTATTTTTATATAAATGAGGGGTACAGCTATTTCTACTGCCTGAGGGTTTCAGTTCATTACCTTCCTGATGGCAAGTTCATCATATGAAAAATGGAAAGAAACAGGCCTGGTTGGGTGGGGGTGGGGGTGGGGGCTAAATTGGGTCTTGCTCTCCTTTTCTCTCTTCCCTCTCTCTAAGAACCTACATAGACTCAAGTAGGTCAAAATGCTGCCTCTGAAATGTGTAATTCCTTTTCAGTGTGTTTTAGGAGAGGTAGATGTTATTGAATCTATTGTGTTGCTATGGCATCAGACCTCTCATTGGACCATCATCTGTATATATTTTAGTCCGTGCTAAATCTGGGCAGAGGAGGTGGTGAACTCATTCTCCGTTTCTCACTTGAGTGTGTTAAAGCCCAGGAAAGCAGTGGTGTTTGAGACCCAAGCTGTGATGTCTCTATTGGCCTCTAAACTCAGAGAATTGACTTGGTATCTGGCTCTCAGGAAATTGTCTGTTTGCAATGAAGTGAGATGTTAAACGTATCATTTCTATTTGATCTGAATTCTTACAGACTACATGGGACACGTTACACATTGCAGAGTCCAAAACCAAATGTAATTCTATTTCAAGGTTTCTTTTCAGTGAGCCTTCAGTGTTTGTCCTTACTTATTCCTGCATCATGTATTTGCAGAGACTGTGGTGGAGGAGCGCTACTGAATGCAGGCTTTTACTAGATCTTGTTTGGACTTGCATGGACTGAGGTTGTTTTACTGTACTGGTGCAAAATCTGTCTTTACTGTAATTGCGGTTTGAAGTTGTTTGTGCTCAACCTGCGTCAAAATATTTTTTAAGGTGCTATATAGGGAGATGCTAGCACCTCTTTGATGGTCTAGTTTTCTTGAAAGGAGACTTGGCTATAAGATGTTTATGTATACACCATGTATAATAGGTATATTTGTGTGTTTCTCATATTCAGCTGTACAGACTTGTAAGTTGTTCACTAATTGGCCTCTTGGCCTCTTGATAAGTATCCTTTGGGATTGGCCATCCAGTTTGGAAGGACCACCCACTCTTGGTAATGTGTTGATGATGCTATACACTTATTGATACTGCTCTGAACGCTACTCCCAGGTATAGTTAAAGCCTGACTGAAATATTCTTGTATCCTTCTCCGAACTTGTGCCTTTCCAAAACTTTATCAAAGAGCCCTTTGAAATCACCTTTCCAACCATGGTGACGCACCAAAATGTCCTCCCCATGTCTGTGGGGTTTACTCTGGGTACACCAGTTTCCTCCCACAGTCCAAAGATGCTTATTTGGAGTTTCTAACAATGGCCTTATTGTATAAGAGTGTGTGAGCTTGTATGTGTGTGTCCTACGATGGGTTGGTGTCCTTTCTAGGGTTGACCAAGGATTAAGCAGATATGACATCAAATTCTCTGAAACTTTAAAATACTTCCCAGGGATCTACGGTAAGCTGTTTACCAAGGATCACTGGTGCTCCTGATTTGAAATTAATGGGAGCACACAGAATGCGGGAACACAAACTTATTACCTTTTTTTTTTAATTAAACTTTCTCTTTTTAGTTTATTCCTCCAGACTAGTCGTGAATAAAAAATTTTGTTCAGCAGAGCATGGGACTAGAAAAAATTTAATGTTCATTTTTGTCAAGACAGGATGAGGGGAACTAAATAGCTTTAATGTACGCTATAACAAAAGTGAGAGACACTTGGGAAACAGTTTCTGAACCAGGTGAATGTGGGCTGAAATACAGGTCTCGTACAGAAGGGCTTACAATCTCTATCATGTTAGTCCTCATGTTAGCTTCTGTGTACGTTTTATCTGTTCTTCTCATCACATCTCGTCAAAAATGTAGGATGTGTTACAATGTTCCTCCAAAAAAGAAGCCTTAAGAAAAGATTTCATTAAATGGCAAAGGCTAGAATACAGATCTGTAGTTTGTGTTAACAGTTGAAGTTCATGTATGCTCAGATCGCGTGCAGATGATGTGAACAAACGGTGATGCAATCAGTAACTGTTTCATTAACCAATTTTAGGGTTCCACTGTTGGTTAGAAAGCTGTACACCGTAAGCGCCCTACATGGGAAGTAAACAGCAAGGGCACTCATTAGGTATTGAGAAAGACCTGGTGAATACTCTGTTGTTGTGCACTCTGGAGAAATATTGTCTCACTCGAGTGCTTCTAAAAATATATTCTATTCGCATTAATTTAAAAAGAAGACTCTTATGCGAACAAAACACATAAGAAGAACCCTGCTTCCACACCATATGTTTGCTGCATTTACAAAGAGCGCCTTTCATCAGAAACATCATCGTTTGATGTAAATTATTTAGTCTTTTCACTTACTCAGTCGAACACCATATGGTTTTTTTTTATTTATTTATTTATTTATTTATTTTTTTGTTATTTTTTGTTGTCATTATTTTTATTTATTTATTGCCATTTTATCCTGAATAATGTTTGTTGCCAGATATTTGGTGCATCCCTAGTGGTTTTTAATTTTTAACTTTTTTTGTTATTATTTTTTTGGTTACTATGTGGAATCTTCAAGGAGCAGCTGGTTTTATTTGGAAGTAATTAAAACTGCTACAGTTGATGTCAGATGGGGTCTCATTAGCCTGGTGTGTGTTCTGGAAGGTTATTGGTTGTACCAGAGCAAGTTTATAAGGGTTACTCTAAAGGGCTAATAATTTATCAGAAGTGTTAAATTCAGTTGGAAAAAGTTAGACATTCCCCATTTCCATGATGTAATGTGACCAAAGGGCAAGGGATGGTTTGATGGTTTTCTATGGGCACTGATTACTTATTTAAGATCTAAATTCATTCAGATTTCACTGGCAAACCTGTGAATACGTTCAAATTTAATTCATGAACCCAACTGACAGTGATAATGTTGCAGGGCATGAAATCCAACTCTCTTCTCTGCTAGCTAAAGACAGAACTCTTCATCCGTCTTATTGCTTTGTTAACATTTGCACGATATCACTACATTTTTGGATCGTTTTACATTTAGTGCAAATGGGGATTTTCTTTTTTATCAGACTGCTAAGTTTAAAGTGCATATAAGCAGTTCAGTCAGAATCTGCAATCGGAATTATTTTATTCGGATTGGTGATAATCTCTGCATTTAAACATAGCCAGAACATTTTGAGAGAGAGATATGGTCATGTATTTGGCATTAGTGAATATTAGAAAAGGTATGCGCAATTTACCGTCCATCCAATCAACGTCCTTTTGCTTTAATCTCTGAGGTCTTAAGAATTATTATAGGAAATAAAGGTGTCTCGTATACATGCGTTTGTCTGAGTTACAGAAAACTAGTACAAGTGAACCCTTGCAATACCTACTGACAGAAAAGACTCAGTCGTGAAGACTGAAAACATGGTAACGTTTTTGTTGTTGTGTCATATTTCATAAAAGATGCAAAGAATTACTGTAATGTACAATACTGTATTAAATGTTTTAGTATTGTATTACTAATATTACTATTTAAAATAAAACTATGTGCAAAGTATCTAAACCACTATGTGACTATAGTAATGTCTGGTCAACATCCATATCAGTCAATGTCCTGTTTCACAGAACATAATGTGGATGGTAAATGGCGCATACCAGTAGAAGCTGTGTGATGTGAATGTTAGTGTTAGTTTCCTTCATCGAAGCAAAGATTCCTGTCTTACTGTCCCTTTTCCCTTCTCTCTCTGTCTCTTGTCGAGTTTTACTTTCAGCTTCTTTGGTATGCTTCCCAATACATATGGGCTGAGGTTCTTCTTTGACTAGTTTGAACTAGTTCTTATTTTTTGATACATTTTGCTCTGGGGATTTATTACCCTTAGGCTCACTGTGAATCCGGTTTCAGAAATGTCCTGCACTGGGAGTCTCTTTAATCTTTTGAGTAGTGCTGTAAATATACTGGTGTACTTGAACTTCATATCTTAAATCAGGATGAACACAATAGTATGAAGTTTTAGATTGTACTTTCCAGGACTGCATTCCATTCAGCATTCCATCATCTGGGGAGGTCCACAGCTGCATATTACCTACTGTCTCCAATTTGCCTCCATTGGGAATGGGGTTCACATATTTGAATGTGGTGCGACACCCAACTCGCATGATATGTTGAAAACTTCCAAATATCATTATTTAATACTAGTGCTGCAAATAACGATTATTTCAATAATCGATTAATCGGTCAATTATTTTTTTCTCTCTCGATTAATCGATTAATCGGGTTAAAAAAAAAAAAAACTTTCCATGTCTTTATTCAGAAATATAACATTAACTAACAGTGCAAATAAGTGCTTACAATAAATGAATAGTAATAAATTAAATAACAAAGAAAAATAAGTGCATCTCTGATGCAAACACTACATACAAACTCATTCATGCTCTTTCTTTAGAAACTTTGCATTGCAAGCCAAAAATGTTAGCATGTCAACATGCTCCTGGCTCTCTTTTTAGAGACTATATTTCCTGCCGCAGAAAATAGACACTCAGACAGTGTTGAAGTACCAGGAATGCATAAATAGGACTTTGCTAGCCTGGCCAATATAGGATATCTGTCTCTGCTAACTCCATAACTGTCATTATCCGGCTAACACACAGAAAAACAGCATCAGCCGTGCTGTGCCTGTTTGCATAGTAAGTGCGCCGTTATGTTTCCTCACTTCAAAACGGAACAAACTCGGGATATTGTGGTGACTTACGCTTTTGTTGGGCTCCCTTCATCCTCAATCGGTGACTCCAACATGTTTCCGTTTCAAGGGCTGTATCAGCACCGTGGTGCTCCCGTGCCAGGTCAGATCACTTTTGCAAAACTTGCATGTTACACAGTTTTTAGTTGTGTGAAGCGTGAAGTGCTCCTACACTTTTGAGGAGTTAAGCCGAACCTTCTTCTCTGAGTCGGTCATGTTTCATTTGTAGAATTTATTTAATTCTTAACGTTAATTATTTTGAAGATTCTGCGTCCGTGCCGGCTCCGCCTCGCTCCGTTAAATCGCTCGTATTTTTTTTCAAGTGTTGACGAAGTGCCGCAAGTAACGTAAGCGGATATGATAAGGCGAGGGACACACAAATCATGCGACACAACGAATCGATAATGAAAATCGTTGCCAACACTTTTAATAATCGATTATTATTGGTTGTTGCAGCCCTACTTTTTTTATTGTTTATGGTCTGATCGTGTGTGTGTGTGTGTGTATGTGTGTGTATGTGTGTGTGTGTGTGTGTGTGTGTGTGTGTGTGTATATATATATATATATATATATATATATATATATATATATA